>OX439134.1:23116161-23268661 GCA_949318235.1 Ecdyonurus torrentis | reverse complement strand
TAACCAAATTGACCAAACGCAAACGTATGTATATCTTGAATGTATAGTGTCTTGTGCACACTGTTTCAATGGGCAGAAGATTAAGATTTTCATTAAGATTTTTGCAAAAAGATCAGCACTCTCCTGCTATTTGCAGCTTGTTCAGTGCATAGTCACTTGTCTGTTGAGAGCTACTCTAAGACAACCAACACACTCAATATGCTGAGCACAGTAATACTTGGTCTGTATACAACTGCAACAACTACCACAAATACAAAGACAGTACAATGAAGTAACTTTCAACACTTGCTAATGATCCAACCGAAGCCAAATTACCAAAGGGGTTCACACATTACATGCTCGCAGCAAATATAGTCCATTACTCCGAGACGAAGCTCCGTAACCAAGTCGACGTCGATATTCGTGAAAATCCTAAGCCAGACCCTGCTCAAAATTCTTGGCCAAGACCTTGCAAGATCTTGCAAGATCTTGAACAAGATTTTTGGTCAAGACCTTGCAAGGTCTTGTGTCAAGATCTTGCAAGGTCTTGGTCCAAGATCTTGCCAGATCTTGGACCAAGATCTTGCAAGATCTTGAACAAAAAATTTTTTAATGCTATTTTGATATATAAATAAGCAGCGCATTAGTTACTGAACATTTTGGTGCTGAAATGTAACAAAAGAATTTAAAAATATATTTTTGCGTTAATGTTATTATATATAGCTTGAACTTTAATTTTTTTTTTCACCCATCCAACTATTGACCACGCTCGACGTTGCTTAACTTTGATGATCACATGGGAGCCGTTCCTAGCACTGCAGTTCTGTAACAGACTTACTAGTACTTTGTAATTTGAACTATATAACATTGTAACTACTTCGGACTTATACTGCTAAGTACCCTCAACCCCTAAAAATATGAAATTTTGTATTTAGGGGTAAAAATGGGTAAGGAATCCAATAAATGGATTAGTTTTATTATAGAATTGATATTTATATATAATATATTATACTAAAAATTACAATTATACATTTTCTTGCAAAAAATCGATTTATTATCAAGTCGTAATATAAAAAAACATTACTATCATTTTAGGGTGGTTTCAGCTTAGGGGTAGTTCAAGATCTTGACCTATCTTGCAAGATTTTTTTAATTTTTGCAATTTTGTTAAAAATCAACGTTAAATAAATAAAAAGTAAATAGCAATATACTCATTCACCCCTAACACATTTTAGGGTGCATTTAAGGGGTTGTTCAAGATCTTGACCATTCTTGCAAGATTTTCAGAAATTTGCAATTTTTCGAATAAAAATAAAAAGTAAATTACAAAATACTAAATGCACCCTTCGTTTTAGGGTACAGCCAAGGGGTAGTTCAAGATCTTGACCAAAATCTTGCAAGATTATTTCAATTTTACAATTTCCTTTTAAAAAGCTACTTTTAAATTTCATATAAAAAAATAGTACCTTTCTTCAAGACTTTTAACTCATTTTAGGGGTTAATCTCCCTTTCCCCCCATAAAAAAAAAACTTGCAAGATTTTGTTACAATCTTGCAAGATTAATTTTGCAATCTTGAAGTATTTTCATCAAGATCGGCAATGTCCTCAAAATAAAATTTTCTTGAAAGATTTTGCTGATATCTTGCAAGATTTTTTTGGCAGTCTTGAGCTTTAACAGTTCAAGACTTCAAGATTTTATTTCTTGAAACCAAAAATAAATCTTGCAAGATTTTAAAAAATTCTTGCAAGAAATAGGTCAAGATCTTGAAGTTTTGTGCAAGATCTTGCAATCTTGAAGCATCTTGCAAGACCTTGCAAGGTCTTGTCCAAGAATTTTGAGCAGGGGAGAATCCTGCGCAGCTCATACAGTCCGTGCCACCTAAGGATGTTCGCGATTAATCGAAATCGAGCCACGAGCCAATAGACACTCAAGTGCTCAAGGTCACTAGGAGGTGGGGTAATGCTAACTAAATGGAGAGTTTTTAGATGCTCTCTTATTGGTCGCATCCTTAGGTGGCGTGGACTGTAGAACTGTCCTCCAATCTCTCTCTAGAACACCAGAATTTCAAAGCTCCCTACAGAACCTTATCGTCTTATGCATCACTCTAGCAAATGATTCAAATTATTTTCACTCAAACGAAGACTTCATCTCGTCCTTTACTCACGACTCTCGTCATAAGCAAGAGTCATTAGCACTACAAACTTACTTATGTTTCAAATAGACAACTTCACATAATCAATGCAAGGGTCTTCAGGTCGGTCCCCGGCAAGGGTTAATATTTTAGTTTTGCTTTTATTTTACCGTTTGCATTTTTCACATTTTTGTCTGTAGCTGGAAAGCCACTTGATGATCTTCAATTTCAAAAACATTTACAGAAATGTCAAGATTATATGGCTTTAATTGCATATATATATTAAACGTTTTAATTTAAAGACTTACAATTGGCAGTATTTTAGGAGAAATGCTGTAAATATTTTGAATATCTATTAAAATTCAACATAACTTATTTCTTATATAAGAATATATATATATATATATATATATATATATTATATATTATATATGTTAATAATTAAAAAAAAAAAGGCCGTTTTTGAAAGAAAACACAGCAAAAAAACGACGATTGTCCTTTGCGCTGGTTGAGTAATGTTATTCATTGCTCCAGTATGGCAGTATGGCGATAAAACGAATTCAGTATGACGTTATGCGTATACACTCCATATATAAATATGATGAATGAAGTAGCATGGACAAGATTATGTTATAAGAGGGTAAAGGGTAAGTAATGATATCAAATACATATTTCATTTCTTTATTTAAAATACAGCGTGTTTTCTCTCTCTCTCTCTCTCTCTCTCTCTCTCTCTGCTGATATTTAATTTATTATGGTGCATTCACATATATATTCAAAGCAAAATAATCTCATGTAAAACAATGTTATTCAGCAATTTCTGCGCAAAGTTTGCAATGAAATGTTTTTAACTGTTGCAGTGTGTAAATATTAAATATGTTTACGATTTTTCATTAAAAAAAGCATTTTAAATTTTGCTATAATTATTATTACTTTATTTATTTAGGAATATTTAGTATACAAATCATTATATTTATTATTATATGTAATAATAATAATAATAATAGAAAAATACCGAAACGCGTTGTATTTTCAATTTTTGTCCCAACGCAGTGAGACCAATTCTGCATGTTCTCAACGCGTCATAATATTTTCAATTTGAGCCCGACGCGTTAAAATTTTTCAACTTGAGCTGAACGCGTTGGGATTAAATGTGCCATGCTCCGAACACGAATTTTGCATCATGAATCCACATGATCCCCATGATCCCCATGATCATGAATACACATGATCCCAACGCGTTCGCGCTATTTTGACCGCTTCGGACGCGAATTCGCGTATGGAAGCTAACAGCTAACATATACATTACAGTATAGGGATAGGGTTTATGCACATGACATCATATTTAATAAACTTGAAAGCCATACTGGAGTAATGAATATAACATTGCTCCGTATAAGGCAAACTTTGATTTTAGGTATTTTCTTTTGAAAATCGGTCAGTTTTTTATTATTATTATTTTTCTCACATACTTGAAATTAATGATCTCAAATATACTAATTAGTATTTTAAAAAATATCTAAATTTTATAATTTCTTATGCTGCCCATGTTATTGAGTGATCTAACATGGTGTCGAGTTTACCATTAATACATACCCCTGTTGCACAAATGGTTCCATTCTAGCCTGGATTGTTTCAAAATGGTTCGGAACGGTTCCGGAACCATTTTGCAACCGTAACAAAATTCAATAAAAATTATCCTTATAGCATTAAAGCATATATCAGACAAATTTAGCATGTTTCCATTTGGGTGCAAATTTGAGACATTTTTAACAGTTTTGAAACGTTTGGTAATGGTTACCTAATGGCAAGGGCGGATCCAGGGGGGGGGGGGCGAGGGGGGATATCGCCCCCCCCCCCCAAACGGTCCACGTGGGCGAAAAAAAAAGGGGGGAAAAAGAAAGGAAAGGAAAGGAAAGGAAAGGAAAGGAAAGGAAAGGAAGGGAAGGGAAGGGAAGGGAAGGGAAGGGAAGGGAAGGGAAGGGAAGGGAAGGGAAGGGAAGGGAAGGGAGGGGAGGGGAGGGGAGGGGAGGGGAGGGGAGGGGAGGGGAGGGGAGGGGAGGGGAGGGGGAGGGGAGGGGAAGGGGAAGGGAAGGGAAGGGAAGGGAAGGGAAGGGAAGGGAAGGGAAGGGAAGGGAAGGGAAGGGAAGGGAAGGGAAGGGAAGGGAAGGGAAGGAAAGGAAAGGAAAGGAAAGGAAAGGAAAGGAAAGGAAAGGAAAGGAAAGGAAAGGAAAGGAAAGGAAAGGAAAGGAAAGGAAAGGAAAGGAAAGGAAAGGAAAGGAAAGGAAAGGAAAGGAAAGGAAAGGAAAGGAAAGGAAAGGAAAGGAAAGGAAAGGAAAGGAAAGGAAAGGAAAGGAAAGGAAAGGAAAGGAAAGGAAAGGAAAGGAAAGGAAAGGAAAGGAAAGGAAAGGAAAGGAAAGGAAAGGAAAGGAAAGGAAAGGAAAGGAAAGGAAAGGAAAGGAAAGGAAAGGAAAGGAAAGGAAAAAGAAAAAGAAAAGACAGAAAAAAATGATCCAAAAATGAAATAAAAAATCGCAGCTACAGCGCATTTCTTTTTCACCTATAATATATATAATACATAATTCATTTTATTTTTTAAGGCCTTACTTTAGGGTAGCATATTCGTCGTAACACTCAATAATGATTTTTTTTTTAGCTGAAATGAACCAAAGAACATTGATTCTCTAAACTCCAAAAGTTTCAGCTCAAATTAAATCTTCCGCAAATAAGCCCCCTTTAGCGTGTATAGATACAAAATTTCAAGCTCACCGTGTGCAAAATTAAATTGATCAACTTCTCAACAAAATACCAGCGTAATCTGCAGATCTATTCTTTTAATGAATTTGAGATTTAATTAAAACAAGTTTAACGATATTTTTACAAAGGAAAAAATTATTGAAGATATTGTATATATATTAAAATTAAAATGGGTTAATTTGCGATTTTTTTTCCTCCGCAAATGCGTTCTGGAAAGAATCTGAAAGTTATTTTTCCTTAAAAGTTTAGCTTTAGTATTTTCTTAAACCCCTGTAAAAAAAATTCAAAGTAGGTTAAAATCGGATTTCAAATGTAGATTCATTAGCAAATGAGATTTTCCAACACTTTTTGACGCTTTGTTTAATTGTGACGATAGTTTTTTTAGATACAATTTTTTTAATTTCATTTTTGGGTACTGCAACCTGAACTTAATAAAAATGATAACAATAAAAATACACCGCTACAAAGTAGTACCTTATAATTATTTTAATTTCTTCGCCCCCCGCGCCTCCAACCCTCATAAACTACTTTGTGAGGAAAAATTAGCTAAATAACAATAATGGACCACTTGCAAGAAACGAGCTCTTTAAAGTAAATTTGAACTTTCGAGGAATTCTGCGTTTTTATTTTTTATATATATTTTTTTAATCTTATTGATCACAGATTAAAGGTTAATGTGTTAAAAAATTCTTTTACATATGATTAAAAACAAAATAATGTCTAATATCTCCGGAATCGGTGGAGTAGTTTCTCAAAAATTGCAAAAGACGTGTTTTTCTTCATCAGCGTAATGTTAAATTAGGGGACTCTTAGCTTTCCCCGCGCGCTAAACCGCGATGAGATCCATTAAATCTATTGTTTCATGTTCTTGCTTTTATAATTTTATGTGCATTGTTTTGAACCTTATTATCGTTTAAAAGTCTTATTATTTTTTGTTTTTAAAATTCTGTAGGTGACGAAGTGAAAAACCTTATTGATTTTCATCACGCCAGTCTCAATTGAAAATTATATGCGAAAATTTCATTTGCATTATATTTAAATATAAATATAAAAATTAGGCCCTCTGGATAAAACTTTTTTATATGAGCTTAATTTTTAAATTAAATTTAAGGTGGATTATTTTTGTCATTTAAAATAAACGACTTGCCAATCGTCGTTTATTAAGCAAAAAAAAAAAAAAAAAAAAAAAAAAAAAAAAAAAAAATTGTGGTTACTCTGTAATAAGATAAAATTTAAAACATAGAATTGGAATTTCAAAAATATGAAATACAAATTTAAACAAAAAAAAAAGAGCATATTTTATACTTTCTTTTTAAAAGGTTTAAGTTAACAATTTGCACTTATTTTCCAATGTCATTAAATAGAATGGGGAAAAAATGCAATAAAATTTTTTTGAAAAAATCAAACTAGAATAATTGTAAAACTATTTTCTCAAGTATACTATTTTTGCGTTTTTCCCCAAAAGGGGCGTGTCCCTGAAAATATTTTCGCTTGCGGCGAGCACCCCCTGCCTCCGTCCCCACACTGGAAAAATTTTACTAATATATGTCGCCCCCCACCCCCAAACCAAATTCCTAGATCCGCCCTTGCCTAATGGTTACTGTGCAATAGGGGGGAACACCTAATATATTATATATATATATATATATATATATATATATATATATATATATATATATTATATATATATATATATATATATATATATATATATATATATATATATATAGTACACGTGCATGTAAGTCTCGTGGTATAGAAGTAAAGTGTGGGTGCTGTGCTTGCTACACGACCCTGATTTACAATGATAGCCTGAGGTGATCATAACATTCAAGTAAAACACAACATGAATGCAGTGATCAGATCATTACTATATGAGAGATAATTAATACTTACATACTGTTTTATATTTATTATTATTATACTTATTGTAACCTTTCTACAACACTGCAAAAAATACTTTTTATGGTGTCAGTTATATACAGCATTACATATTATACTAATGTTATTTATCAGGCGAAGAAATAATTTAATTGAACCAATAATGGAGCTTATCAGTTTAGCACGTTTATGGGGAAAAACGCTTTTTTTTTTTTTTTTTTTTTTGTAGATTTTTGAGAGAATTACTTTGCCAATTTCAAAGAAATTTAAATTAGTTATACTACACATACTTTTACGTTTTTTAAGACAGAAAATTTTTAAGGATTTTTTAAACCAATAACATCCATTAAAATAAACTATAAACTTATTTTTATTATATATAGCTAATATTGAATAATAATTATATATGATTCATAGCTTAATAATTATGCTGTACAACATAATGGTTAGCTTGTAAAAAAATATTTATATTTTATAAAGAAATAATAAATTACGTAATTTATGCTGTATTTATGCCACTTTTTAGCATAAATGATGTTAAAATTGAACAATATAAATTATTATATTATAAAAAACTTAATAATTATGCTACGTATATATTATAAATATTAAATATATATAAAATATATATTATATTATATATTATATAGCATAAATTATGCTGTATTATGAACAAAACCGTGCTAAAAATGAGCTGGCATAATTATTACGTATTTATTTTGGACCGCGTAATGTTTCAATTTTTATACGGTACTTGCAGCACAATATGGAAAAATGATTTTTTTTAAAAATTTTTTATCGGTGCAGTAAAAGAGTAATATATTAATAAAAAAGTAATATTAATAATACAATATCAATATTATTGATTTATTTATTTTTAAACAATAAATTTTTAAATTTTGGTTTAAAATGAAATATTGCGTACGATAGTTTTATTTAGCGCATAAAAGCTTTGCATCAAAAGATAAATTTTACCATAACAATTCACTGCAATTTTCATTTATAATTTTTTAAATTTTATATATATATATATATATATATGAAGCAAAATTTCTTGTAAAAGGCATAGACAACATGAAAACATAAACATTTACATCACAAAACACTTTATGGGACTTACATAAATAACTTTAGTTTGTCGTAAAACCCAATTGTAGCGCCGTAGCAATGATCAGAAGATTTCTATTTATGCAACCCGCACAACACTTTCTTCGTAGTTTTTGCCTGTTTCTGACGTCATAAACAGAAATATTTACGCAAATTGCATACTTTACAGTTTTTACACGCTCTCTTGTGGGTCCACATTATACATTCTGGTAAAAATTATAATCAGTTTTGTAGATCCCATTTTGTGTTTAATGATTAAAAATAACACCTTGTATCATGTTTTCTATGCCTTTAAATTAATATCCATTACAGTTTCTGCTGTAATTACAAAATAATTAAAGGCATAGACAACATGAAAACATTTGCATTTACATAACAAAACACGAGATGGGACTTTATACATAAATAACATTAATTGGTCTCAAAAAAATTGGTCTCAAAGCACAACATTTTTATGCTAGTTTTTGCCTGTTTATGACGTCATAAACAGGAATATTCACGCAAATTGCATACTTTACATTTTTTTCAAGCTCTCTTGTGGGGCCACATTTACATTCTGGTAAAAAATATCATCAGTTTTGTAGATCCCATTTCGTGTTTAGAACATGCTGTTTCAATGTTTTCTATGCCTTTAAGGTATTGACTGATAAAGGAACAACTGTTTTGAAGCCGACTATAAGCAATTTTGCTCATATCCACTTCCGTTTCGACTTACTGCGCATGCGTAGTAAGGAGAAACGGAAGCGGATGTGACCGAAATCACTTATAGTCGGCCTCAAACCATTGTTCCTTTATTAGTCAATGATAAAACATTTAAGCTATAGATCGCGGTTGAACATCCTTGCTCTTTGTCGCCATGTTTGTGGTGCTTAATACATTGTCCAACATAGGAGAAACATCGTTTTACCTCATTTGTCACTTATAAATAAAATTTATTTCGACTGTAAGTATTTTTATGATATTCTTGTAGCTTATCTTATTAGGAGCTACAAGACTTAGATTGAGCTTTGAAGTTTGCTATATCAAAAAAATTTAAAAAAAAAAAAAAAAGTTTTTTTCTTTTTCCCATATGCTGCCGTCTGTGTATATGAACAACAAAATAGTGGCTCTTAAATATAACTGAAAACGCGGTCTATAGGGAGCTTGCATTTATGTTAAAGTTGACGCCATGTTGGATCACTTAATAACATGGGCAGTATAGGAAAATAGCTAATTTGTCAGTTTAAACGTAAACTAAAAAGAATATTTTCGAGTGCATTGATGTTGTTACTAGGTTGAATTATTTTATAGTATCTCAAGCATGTGTGAGAAAAATAATAATTACAAAAATTAACCGATTTCCCAAAGACAAAACCGAAGTTTGATCTATATATGTTGAGCAATGTTATATTCGACATTACTCCAGTATGGCGTCCAAGCGCATTAAATATGACGTCATGTCATATGCATACACCCTATATCATTAAATGATATATAAAGTATAACTCATATGATTTGTTCTGCATTTCCTTTTATGTGTTTATAGCTGCCTATGTTTCTCCGTGTATTTATTTATATCATTACTTGAGATCCAGCCTTGATTTTGAGGAAATCAAATCACATGCAGGCAGATAAAGTAAAGATTTATGCGGCCTGGCCTGGCGTGGTGCTAGGCCGTGATCCAGCTGCATGCATAAGTCAATATTGTACGGCAACAATAATTGAGGTCGCTCATACAGTCAATTATTATTGTTGTTATATCTTTAACATTACACTAAATATGCAAAAAATATATTAGATGTTGCTGCGAACGAAATGTCTATCTCGTTTTTTGTCGCGAGAAGCAAAATGTCTATCTCTTTTTATCTCGCGAGATGCAAAATGTGTAACTTGATGAGCGTCATCTACATAACGTTCGGAAACGAGATAGACATTTTGCTTCTCATGACAAAAAACTAGATATGCATTTTGCTTCTCATGACAAAAAACAAAAGATAGACATTTTATTTCTCATGACAAAAAAGCAGATAGACATTTTGCTTCTCATGACAAAAAACAAGATAGACATTTTGCTTCTCATGACAAAAAACAAGATAGACATTTTGCTTCTCATGACAAAAAACAATATAGATATTTTGCTTCTCATGTCAAAAAATGAGATATGCATTTTGCTGCACTGAATTCTATCGGAAACATTGTCAGCAAAAATATGAAGAAAAATTATCTTTTATCCTCTTTTATTTTATTATTATTTCAGGCCCTAGAAACAAATAATAAAAGCTCATATTATATTCATTAATAAAAATTATTATATATGAATTAAAGAAAAAATATATATAAATGAATTCAGATGAAAAAAAACTATAAGAAAAAATAATAAGCGTAAAAACACTCGTAAAAGTAATAACTGTTCGTAAACCCTGTTCTCTGCTCCTAATTTAACAAGGGCGGATCCGGGGGGGGGGGGGGGGGCGAGGGGAGCGATCGCCCCCCTCCCCAAAACGGTCCACAGGGGCGGAAAAAAAAGAAGAAAAAAAGAAGAAAAAAAAGCGAGAGAAAGAAAGCAAAAAAAAAAAAAAAAAAAAAAAAAAAAAAAAAAGGAAAGGAAAGGAAAGGAAAGAAAAGAAAAGAAAACTGATCTCCAAAAAATGAAATAAAAAATCGCAGCTACAGAGCGCTTTTCTTTTTTACCTATAATACATAATTCTTTTTATTTTTTAAGGCCTTACTTTAGGGTAGCATTTTTGACGTAACACTCAATTATGACATTTTTTAGCTTAAATGAACCAAAGAACATTAATTCTCTAAACTAAGTTTCAGCTTAAATTAAATCTTCCGCAAATAAGCCCCCTTCAGCGTGTATAGATACGAAATTTCAAGCTCACCGTGTGCAAAATTAAATTGATCAACTTCTCAACAAAATACCAGCGTAATCTGCAGATCTATTCTTCTAATAAATTTGAGATTTAAAACAAATTTAACGACATTTTTTCAAAGAAAAAAATTATTGAAGATTGCATATTATATTAAAATTAAAATGGGTCAATTTGTGATTTTTTTTCTCGGCAATGCGTTCTGGTAAAAATCTGAAAGTTATTTTTCATTAAAAGTTATCTTTAGTATTTTCTTAAACCACTGTAAATTCGCATTAGCAAAGGAGATTTTCCAACACTTTGTTGCTCTGTTCAATTTTGTGACGATAGTTTTTGAGATACAATTTTTTAAATTTCATTTTTGGGTACAGCAACCTACACTTAATAAAAATGATAACAATAAAAATATACACCGCTACAAAGTAGTACCTTATAACTATTTTACTTTCTTCGCCCCCCGCGCATCCCTCCCTAATAAACTACTTTGTGAGGAAAAATGAGAAAAATAACAAGAATGGACCACTTGGAAGAAACGAACTCTTACAAATAAATTTGAACTTTTCAAGGAGTTCTGCGTTTTTATTTTTTATTTATTATTTTTTTAAATCTTATTAATCACAGTTTAAAGGCTATTGGGTTAATCTAATCTAATGTAGCATATGATCTTGCTTTTATAATTTTATGTGTATTAATTGTTTTGAACAAATGTTTGTTCAAAAGTCTTATTATTTTATAAGGTTCTTAAAATTCTCTAGGTGACAAATTCAGTCTCAATTCGAAATTTGATGCGAAAATTTCAATTGCATATGATAAAAATTAGACCCTATATGGATTTTTTTTCTTGAGCTCAATTTTTAAATTAATTTGAGGTGCATCATTTTTGGCACTCACTCACTCACTCACTCACTCACTCACTCACTCACTCACTCACTCACTCACTCACTCACTCACTCACTCACTCACTCACTCACTCACTCACTCACTCACTCACTCACTCACTCACTCACTCACTCACTCACTCACTCACTCACTCACTCACTCACTCACTCACTCACTCACTCACTCACTCACTCACTCACTCACTCACTCACTCACTCACTCACTCACTCACTCACTCACTCACTCACTCACTCACTCACTCACTCACTCACTCACTCACTCACTCACTCACTCACTCACTCACTCACTCACTCACTCACTCACTCACTCACTCACTCACTCACTCACTCACTCACTCACTCACTCACTCACTCACTCACTCACTCACTCACTCACTCACTCACTCACTCACTCACTCACTCACTCACTCACTCACTCACTCACTCACTCACTCACTCACTCACTCACTCACTCACTCACTCACTCACTCACTCACTCACTCACTCACTCACTCACTCACTCACTCACTCACTCACTCACTCACTCACTCACTCACTCACTCACTCACTCACTCACTCACTCACTCACTCACTCACTCACTCACTCACTCACTCACTCACTCACTCACTCACTCACTCACTCACTCACTCACTCACTCACTCACTCACTCACTCACTCACTCACTCACTCACTCACTCACTCACTCACTCACTCACTCACTCACTCACTCACTCACTCACTCACTCACTCACTCACTCACTCACTCACTCACTCACTCACTCACTCACTCACTCACTCACTCACTCACTCACTCACTCACTCACTCACTCACTCACTCACTCACTCACTCACTCACTCACTCACTCACTCACTCACTCACTCACTCACTCACTCACTCACTCACTCACTCACTCACTCACTCACTCACTCACTCACTCACTCACTCACTCACTCACTCACTCACTCACTCACTCACTCACTCACTCACTCACTCACTCACTCACTCACTCACTCACTCACTCACTCACTCACTCACTCACTCACTCACTCACTCACTCACTCACTCACTCACTCACTCACTCACTCACTCACTCACTCACTCACTCACTCACTCACTCACTCACTCACTCACTCACTCACTCACTCACTCACTCACTCACTCACTCACTCACTCACTCACTCACTCACTCACTCACTCACTCACTCACTCACTCACTCACTCACTCACTCACTCACTCACTCACTCACTCACTCACTCACTCACTCACTCACTCACTCACTCACTCACTCACTCACTCACTCAAAAGCATATCACTTTTAAAAAAATTCTTTTTCTTGTATATAGATATGTATATACTCGACTCAAAAAACCTCAGTCGATTTAAATCGGGCATGCCTTAAGTATCGCTCATTGTCACATTTGAGGAGAAGGGGGGCGGCTGGGCGATACCGTAAAAGGTCGAACGGCAGGTAACTCAGGTTTTTTGAGTCGAGTGGTTATAGTATAGTATTTCAGGTCAGTTTCAGTTTCTTTATTGATCATAATACCAATTGGTACATTTAGATTACAAAAATATAGTTACACAGTAATTCATAATAGGGTTTCAGTCATCATTAATATAATAAGGAATATATTTGTAATTATTTAATATAATTTAAATTATATATAGCTAAAAACATATTTTGATAATTAGTAACACATTTCCACATTAAAATATAGTCATGCGATCATTTTTTAATTGATTTGTTTTATCAGATATATATATTTATATTATTATCAATATTTTTATTTTTATAGCACCATTTTATTAGCACCTTATTTTAGTTTCTAAATATTAAAAATAACACTTCTATAAGTAATTATAAATAAAATTCATAGATAAAATAAATAATTTTAAATTATTATAGTATAGTGATAGCAGGAGTTTTAGATATTTAGTGTTAGAAATGCATTTTCTGTATTTGCACTTGAGGACTTTTTGATAATGGCATATAAATATTTTTCTAATAGATATTGGGTCACTTCTATTTATTTATCACATAATATTTTTTTTTAGAGAAATATGAAACTGAAATAATATTAGATGGTATATAGTCATCGTTTTGTAATTTAATAGAAAAATGAAGAAAAAAATCCCTTTGAACCATACTGTATTTCAGCCCTTCTCTCTCTCTCTCTCTCTCTCTCTCTCTCTCTCTCTCTCTCTCTCTCTCTCTCTCTCTCTCTCTCTCTCTCTCTGATACTTGCTTGCTGCGCATGTAACACAAATGATATCATTTATTCTAGAAAATTAAATAAGCAACACAAATAAATTAATAGTTGTACAAAATGTGGCTCTGCTGTATCAAATCCTTGGCCGACACACAGATCTAGTTTTACAATAAAAACACACAAGGTCAACAATTACATTATATACACAAATAATGCTGCTGATTGTTAAAGTGCATGCACGTTTACTTATTCAGTTTATTACCTTTTTTTTTTAACATATAGCGAAATTGAGTTGCAGAGTACTGGGTTCGTTCCCTGACACAGGCAGCCGGGTTCACCTTGCCATTGTGGCGAGGCAAGGACGTTGCAGGTGGATATTAGGAGCGCAATACGGGCTCTGCTATCAGTCTGCCCAGCACCTTGCGATCTACATAATCACCAACCCAGCACCTCGTGATCTGCATAATATCAGTCAACCTCGCGATCTACTCATACAGCAAACTGTAAGTACGAGAGCAATTTAACTACCCTTCTGCATGTGACTTAATGTTTAGTGATTGTGTATATTATAGTCTATAGGGTGGTTTCATTCATGTTAAAGTCGCCGTCATAAGTGAGTACTAAATAACATTGGCCAGTATAGGAGTATGGCAAATTTTGCCAGTTTAAAAATAATTTGAAATTTTTTTGACAGCATTGATGCTGTTAACAGGTTGAATTAGTACCTCAAGTATGCAAGAAAAATAATAATGACCAAAAAATAGCTCATTTTCCAAAGAAAATAGCCAAAAACTACCTGTCCTATGCTGAGTAATGTTATTCATTGCTCAAGAAGAGCATCGAAAAGCACTCAGAATGACGCCATGCGTACACACCCTATACGGTCATTTTACTTAAAAATGAATTTCTCTTGGCATATATATTGAAATAGCATGTATTTAAATGGAGTTTTTTTTTACCAACTGAAATCTTCATTTGATTGCATTAAATGTCCATAACAAAACAAGCCAAATAAAATTTTGTTTTTAAGTAAAATGACCGTACTTTTGCCTCAAACTCTGCACACACAAAAATAAATATAACTTCCAACCGGTGATGAAAATTTATTTTTTTAATTATTTATTATTATTTTTAAAGGCTTTAAACACGCTGAATTAGGATGTCTATAGTAAATGTGGTAATGATGAATTATAGTTTTCTCAAAAAAAAAAAAAAATAAAAAAAATAAAAAAAAAAAAGCGAAAGTTCCCATTTGGGAGGGATTCATCAACAAAATAACAGTGTTATCTTTTGAAAAAACTCTATTAAAAATCACTGTTAAAGCCATAGACCAGATAAAACAACATGTGCTTTTTAATGAATAAACACGAAATGGGATCTTCAAAACTGATGACAATTTTTACCAGAATGTTAATGTAGCCCCACGAGAGAGCGTAAACAAACTGTAAAGTATGCAATTTGCGTGAAAATTCATGTTTATGACGTCAGAAACATGCAAAAATTAGTATAAAAATGTTGTGTGGGTTGCATAAATCAAAATTTCTGATCGCTGCTACGGGGCTACTGTTGGGTTTTGAGACAAACTAATGTTATTTATGTTAATCCCATCAAGTGTTTTGTGATATAAATGCTTATGTTTTTCTTTCGTCTATTCCTTTAAGTATTCACAACAATAAGAATTTTTCAAAAGATAACTCTGTTATCTTGTTAATGAATCCCTCCCTAATGCGTCATATGAAATTGATGATATTGAGCATAATATTTACATAATTTATTCCTGTATGGAAGTTATCAATGTTAAATGTTGACGAAGCAGTTTTTCTGATATAGGTGTGAGATCACTATAGTGTATAGGCATTTTGCCTTTTTCTCATCACCCGTTGGGTTACTCGTTGTTTTTTGTATTTTTTTTTGTATGTACTATTCACAATCTTAAGCCCAATAAAGAACTATTATTATTATTATTATTATTATAAACCATCACGTTTATCTTGATTCACGCAGTCATTTTAAATAATTATTGATTTGGTTGACAAGTTTTACATATTAGGATATTTCAAATATATAGCTAAATCATACTTTAAATTAGAAATCGGAGAAAAAGTAAATAATAAAATAAAAGGTTAAAAATGCAAAATAAAAATTATTCGACGTTTAATGACCGATTTGTTCAATAAATAAATATATTAAAATAGTTGTCTATATCATTTTAATAAATTGTGAATGATGAAATACACAATCACTCAAAAAAAAGGGTGCGTGCATTATGAGTTAAGAATCGTAACTTATTTGAGATAAACATTTTTGAGTTATATTATGAGCAGATAAAACAATGTATTTTAGCAAGTTATTAACAATATAGGCTAATTCAACTAAAAATAGCCCAAAAAACTGAAAAAAACAACAACTGAAAACAACTTAAAATAGTTATAGTGTTATACTAATTTGCTAAAATGCATTATTTTAGTTGCTCATAATAACTCAAAAATGTTTATCTCAAATAAGTTAGGATTCGTAACTAAAGTAATGCACCATTTATTTATATATTTTTTTTTTTTTGAGTGATGTATTTGCGAGTGTGGGTCTCGCGCACTTTGCAACCTATAGTCTACTGTGTTAGTTTGAGAACATGAGAGAGAGAGAGAGAGAGAGAGAGAGAGAGAGAGAGAGAGAGAGAGAGAGAGAGAGAGAGAGAGAGAGAGAGAGAGAGAGAGAGAGAGAGAGAGAGAGAGAGAGAGAGAGAGACGTCCTTTGTTTTCCTGCGAATATTAACTTTTGCTCTTCCCTGCTCCCTTTTTAACTTTTCACTTCCTCTTGAGCTTCTCGTTTTTTATACAACTTTGATTGTGTGTGTGTGTGTGTGTGTGTGTGTGTGTGTGTGTGTGTGTGTGTGTGTGTGTGTGTGTGTGTGTGTGTGTGTGTGTGTGTGTGTGTGTGTGTGTGTGTGTGTGTGTGTGTGTGTGTGTGTGTGTGTGTGTGTGTGTGTGTGTGTGTGTGTGTGTGTGTGTGTGTGTGTGTGTGTGTGTGTGTGTGTGTGTGTGTGTGTGTGTGTGTGTGTGTGTGTGTGTGTGTGTGTGTGTGTGTGTGAGAGAGAGAGAGAGAGAGAGACAGAGAGAGAGAGCACTATTTTCCATAATTAAATTGATTGATTACGTTTGTTTGCAGTGTAATTGAGGAAATTTGCTGATAGAACAAAACTCATTCTATTATATTAGTTTATTAGTATAAAAAATATGTTGTTATAAACTAAATAAAAATTAAAGCAATTTCATTTCAAGTATTATTAAAAAGTTATATAGTAGTAGTTTTACACTAATTATAGTTATTAAAATTATTATAAGATTAATAAAAGAAAAAATATAGTTTTCGTTTCGTTTGGTTTTTTTTTTTTTTTTTTTTTTTTTGTATTTATAAATATATAATTTTTTTATAATTGCTTGATGGTTTTTGAAAAAATAGTATAAAAAATGCTGATTTTTCCTGAAAAATGGTAAAAAAATTGTAGTTTTGTTTTTTTTGTTTTTGTTTCTTTGAAAAAATGGTAAAAATGGTAGTAAAAATTGTTGGAAATTAGTAACGCTTAAACGACTTCAAACTGTCCAATTCGTTATCATTTTTGGTTACTAAAAGTTACCTAATACTAACAGAAAAAAGTCGAAAGTACCAGCAAATCCGGTCTCTAGTTATTAAATTACATTAGTGATATATATTGAATATTTATATATATATATGTCAGACATTTTGTGAATACGTAAATAAAATAGTTTCTCGAGGGGCAAGAAATTTTGAGACGCACGTCAATTCAAACTTTAATTCATAACTATTTTTGTACCTTATTGTACGCGTATATTTATTAAATTAATATTTATTTTAATAAGTATCGTTGGGGATTGTCACTTTTATTGTCCTTTTATTGACGCTATATTTTAGCACTAAATAACATGGGCAGTAATGGAAAGTAGTTTTTAACTACTATATATAAACAATATTTTGGGGAGCAGCTTGAATTAGTTTTAAACAGGACCATCTTAATTTAGAAGGTGCCTGGTTTTAAAGTATCCGAGAAAAATAATAATAATAAAATACATAAAAAATAAACCAAAAATCAGTTTTGTTGTCTTTATGCTGAGCAATGTTAATCATTGCTCCAGCATGGAGACTATGGAGTCGAAGCGCATTATAAATTCAGAACTATATTAAATCATGATATAAGGAAATCATGCTATAAATCTTAAAAATACATTACTTCCAGTGATCAGCAATTTGACAAATAAAAAGCCCTCTATCTCCATTGCTTTTGATATAACGTTGGCACTGATGTAGATAGAACTTTAAATGAAATGCTGATCACTGGAGATGAGGCCTTTGCAGTGACCAGGATGATTTAATCTTATTCTTTTTATAAATTACAATTGTAATTAAGTTGAAAGAGAACATGAAGTATCGTATTTCATATAGATCAACGATAATTTAATTAAAATAATAACTTTATAATTAATTGATGTTTAAAATAATTAATGACGCCCAGCAATGACATAATTGCAAAACCAAGTGTAGTAATTAATGATTCGACTTTTCAATTAAGTCGAGAATCAAGCTCAAAGTCGTGAACTTTCGACCTTGGAGGCCGCCCAAGTCATCACTCAATTCAAATCTGCTAACACGGTTAAAGCCATAGACCACATAAAACCACATGTGCTTTTTAATGAATAAACACGAAATGTGATCTTCAAAACGGATTACAATTTATACCAGAATGTTAATGTAGCCCCACGAGAGAGCTGAGAGCGTGACGAAACTGTAAAGTATTCAATTTGTGTGAAAATTCATGTTTATGACGTCAGAAATATGCAAATATTAGTATGAAAATGTTGTGCGGGTTGCATAAATCGCGCGAATATTCTGATCACTTCTACGGAGCTGCAGTTGGGTTTTGAGACAAACTAAAGTAATTTATGTAATTCCCATCAAGTGTTTTGTGATATAAATGCTTGTGTTTTTCTCTGGTCTATTCCTTTAAAGTAAATACATTTTCAACTGCAGTGCAATATATAAGAAATGATGATTAAAATTCAGCTGTCTTATACTGCATGAGTGAAGAGGGCTTGCACTAAAACTTATAAACTTTTTTTTTTTTTTTTTTTGCTTATATTTGTTTTAAATACTTATTAGTAATGTTGTTAATTATTATAATTTTTGGATTTTTTTCTTATTAAATATTTGAGGAAATCAAAGTTATTTTCGTACACAAGTTAATTTGCGCAATAAATATTTATTTTACTAATAACTAACTTCCGCTGCGGAAACAATTTCTTGTGCGTTATTTCCGCTGCGGAAACAATTTCTTGTGCGTTATCGCGAGGACTATAATTGAATAATGTTTATGACGATATGGAAATTATAGGCGTACAGAGAGAGAGAGAGAGAGAGAGAGAGAGAGAGAGAGAGAGAGAGAGAGAGAGAGAGAGAGAGAGAGAGAGAGAGAGAGATTACCGAAATTGGCCACAGCTTGAGAGAGTAAGTCAATAAAAACTACTTAGTTCGCTTAATCGGTCAAGTTTTATGACGGAACTGGACATTACAAAAAAAAAAATTGCTCTAGTTTTACTAAATGTCAAGGAATTGGCGTGTCGTTTTCATTTGAATAATTCTTCCTTATTTTTATATTATAAAATAGAAAAGTAGCAACAACCGTAGCTCAAACATTAATAAAGAACCGCAGCAATTTGTCTGTTTTAAAATATACGTAAAAAGATATTTTCTCGTCTACATGTGATTTTATGAGTAAATAAGGTGCATAAATATAAAGCATAATAAATACTAAAATTCATCAATCTGTGACTAAATAAAGTAAAAAAGATAATAATAAGTACACGATAAAATAAGTATAAATAAATTAATCTAGTAACAAACTCTAGATCTCTTTTTCATAGGGCTTTTGAATGTAAAAAGTAAACAAAAAATAATAATAATTTGGAAAAATCACCCCTTTAGCAATTAGGGGGTAAAATCAATTGTTGAGTTCTCAAGTATAAATCAATGAGTATATAAATTTATAAATCAATGACTAAATAAATATATAATTCAATGACTATATAAATCAATGATTAATTAAATATGCAGATAATTGTTGAAGTATAGGTAAATCAGTGCCTAATTGATATATATTGATAATTTCCTGGTCCACTAGTATAATTTAACTTTGATCAGCTCCAGTTTAGGCAAGGTCGGAGTAGTATATATATATATGTATGTATGAGTATGCATCAACCTTGCAGGCGCGGGCAGGCAGGCAGGCAGGCAGGCAGGCAAGTAGAGTATGTCTGTGTAAATGTATGTGTGAACCTTGCAGGCAGGCAGGCAGGCGGGCAGGCAGGCAGGTAGGTAGGTAGGGAAAAGATATGAAGGTCTGGGTCACTATAGCCATCGAGCGCTCAGACTTCGCGAGAACAATATGCTCTCCTCAGTCACTCGCTCGATCTATACCACCCAGGTTTATCTAACCAACTGCTCGACTGAAAAACTTAAATATAGGTAAGAAAATTTAACTTTATATTGATAGATAATTGATTCATTATCTCTAGTCCTGAATTGATTTGTTGGGTAAAACATATTATGTAAATTAATATTCAAAATTCTTTATTAATTTCTTTCATCCTATATATACACATAATACATAAAAATATGCATCAGTCAAGCAGAGGTTATTGCTTAAAAAAACAAACAAGCAATTAGAAATGATATAGTCAAACATATATATACAAAAACAATTACACAAATTAAAAATAAACAAAGACAATTTTTAAATGACTGATTATCTGAGTCGTTAATAAACTCATCGACTAAATAATACTGTTTATTTAATAAAAATGTTTTTAAACTTTTTTTTAAACATAATGTGATCTGGTTCCTTTCTTAAGATGGATGGCAGATTATTATAAATATTAATTAAAAATAGGGAAATTTAAGGCGGGAAATCAGGTACTACCCGCGGGATTTGACTAAAAAGTTGCAAAGAAAGTAAAATCTGCAATTTTGCAGTGATACATTAGAGGATATGGTATCTTCTAAAATGTAAAAAAATTGTGGGGTCAACATGCTAGATTTTAAAATATGAAATTTTGAAGTTTTAATCCTATAAGAGCCTATGTTAATTTTATTAATTATTTTCTCTCTTATCTGATGGTCATGAGTTCTAAAAATTTTATCGAAGGTAGCTGTTACTATTAACTTTCAAAAGGGCATTATATAAAGTTTCCAAGTTTTCTTTTTAGATTTTGAGATGCAAGCCATCTAAATACAACCCTTAAGGGTTCTTTTCACGCACCACCTGTATCAGTTAATCAATAATCATAATCATCAAATAATAATAACAAAATAATAATCAATAATCATAATTATTTGTATCAATAAAATCAATGTATCTCTATGGTAAAAATAACTTCAGAAATAATTAGTATAGTTCATATTTCATCACAAATAGCTGTATGTTATACTTTTATGAATAAAAAATGAAAATTAAATAATTTAACAATTATAGCATAAATTATGCTAAAATTGGAACAACACAAATAATTATGCAGTAGAACATAATAGTTATGCTATGTTACACAAGGTTTATATAGAGACTTGTATGTTACATATTTATTTTGCAGTATAGAATAGATTATGCTGCATTGGAAAATTTGTGCTACAAATGAGCTAAATTATTATATATTTATTTCTATCCTTGTGCTGTAGCAGAATTATTATTAAGTATTTTTTAATAAAGATTTTATGCAGCAAATAATTAGTAATTATTATTTACAATACAAACATTGCACATAGTCAAAAGAGGTGCTCAACAGAAGATAAAAAAAGGCAAAGCCCATACAAAATTTGATATCCAAATATACGAAGTAAAAATAGGTACCATAGAAGGAGAGAGAGAGAGAGAGAGAGAGAGAGAGAGAGAGAGAAGAAATAAGTTATAAGTGAGTATACTAAATAACATTGACTGGTATAGAAAAATGGCACATTTCGCCAGTTTAAAAATACTTCGCAATTTTTTTAAGAGCATTGATGCTGTTAACAGGTTGAATTAGTACCTCAAGTATGCAAAAAAAAAAATAATAATGACAAAAAAAATAGCTAATTTTTCAAAGAAAATAGCCAAAAACTACGTTTGTCCTATGCTGAGCAATGTTATTCATTGCTCAAGAAGAGCATCGTAAAGCACTCAGAATGACGTCATGCGTACACACGTGCCTATACATTTATAAACTAGATATTAGTTTTGAACTAACGTAAGAAGATTTTTTTTTTTTTTTTATTTAATCACTTTGGTCTGTGGTGTGAATTAATTTCTCTCCAACTATTTGCAAAGCTTGCACACGTGTTCCAAGTATGCTCAACATAAAGTGCAAGGCATGCAGTAAGCAGTAATTATAATATCATAAATAAATACTAAAATGCAATGTCGTTCCTTCACCTCTCCACTAGTTCATGGCTCGGCTTGTGTGCGTGTTGCAAATTTCAAGTTTAAAACGTTTTTCAAGTTCTTTGACACAAAAAGTCAGCTGATATAAAAAAAAAAAAATCATGACGCAAAAATCAGTCGGCGTTTTACTCTTGCAGAAATCAATAAATATTATAGTGTGCACTTCAATGTTTAAACTGACCATTCATATTTGTGCATGCAATACATAACTTATTACTTTACTGATTGTTAATTGCATGTGTTTATTACAGGCAGCTCATTCACTTAGAATTATTTTTATTTTTTATTATGTATGTTTTATATAACACCGCATCCAATAAAGTTATGTAATTTTTTTTTCTGCAGTGAATAATTATAGCTTAAATGTATGTTGATATTATGGAATAACATAAATAATGCTTCAGAATAATTGTAAATAATGTAATATTGTATAATAAAAAAAAAGTATATAAAAAAAATCTATATAAATATTTTTTTTTACTCAAGCAAACTTATTAAATATTTATTTAATAGTTTATTATAGGGTGTATGCGGATGACGTCATATTTAATGCGCTTAGTCGCCATACTGGAGTAATGAATAACATAACTCATCATATGGTAAACTTCGTTTTTGGCTATTTTCTTTGAGAAATCAGTTAATTGTTGTTATTTTTCTCACATATACTTGAGATGCTAATTCAAACTATGAACCGCATCTGTGCTCTAATAAATATTGGCAAAATGGGTGTTTTTTTTATATAGGGTCTATGCATTCATGTTAAAGTCAACGCAATGTTGGATAACTCAATACCATGAGTGGCATAGGAAAATAAATCATTTTGCGAGTTTAAAAACACTATATTATGCAATATTTTTGAGATGATATGATGCTCTAAACATGTTCAATTAGTATCTCAAGTATGTGAGAAAAATAACAATAACAAAAAATGAATGAATTTCCTAAAGAAAAATTGCCTTTAACTAAGTTTTTTTTTTTTTTTTTTTGCTGAGCAATACTATTCACTATGGCCTCTAAGTGCATTAAATATGACGTCATCCGCATACACCCTATATCAGCTCATGTTATTGAGTGATCCAACATGGCGTCGACTTTAACATGAATGCATGCACCCTATATATATATATATATATATATATATATATATATATATATATATATATATATATGTGTGTGTGTGTATATATATATATATATATATATATATATATATATATATATTTTATATATATATATATATATATATATATATATATATATATATATATATATATATATATATATATATATATATATATATATATGTATCCCATTTAAGTATTATTCACATGACGTGTAAATTTGACGCGGGTCGACAGGTAAACAAAGTTGTAACAATGTAAACAAATGGAGCCGCTTACATGTAATTTTTAAAAACAATGTGAACAGCTCCATTTGTTTATTGTTCCAACTGGCATTCGTCCGTTAATTGATGCACGTCAAATTTACGCATCGTGTGAATAATACTTAAATTTAATTTACTATTCATATATCTATTGTATATATATAATTACTATATTTACTATTAATTATTAGTTATAATATACACTCTGGCCAAAACAAGGTCGTTCCCGCCAAAAGCTGTATCCGCGTTGCTAAACCAATCATAGAGTGTGTTATAAACCTACTAGCCAATCACAGTGGACTTTATATAGTTAATATAGTAGTTTTGGGAGAAATAGTAGTAGTTTTGGGAGAAATGTAAAAACTATCGTTAATAAATTATTATTAATATAATAATATATTATATTTGAAGCTGCTGGCGGGCCTGAAAAAAAACTCCCCAATCATCTTGAAAATTATGCAATTTTATACTTTTTTTAAGCTATAAATATATAATAAAAAAAGCTAGTTTAAGATATAAAGCATAAATGTATACACTGTATACAGCTATTTCGGAACAAGATAAATTTTTATAACATACTTTTTAGTCAGCATAATTATTATTCAATACAGCATAAATTATTAAGGTTAGCAAAATTATCAGATTTTATTATGTTTTTTTTTTGTCCATGCATGTACATATGATGACGTAACGAAGTAACGTGCTTTGTTTTTGCTTTGAATTTTAAATATTTTTGTTGTGTCTGCGGCTCTTGATATTAAACAAAGTTGGAGAGAGTAAATTATTTTTGAGGACAAAACTTGTAATGTACTGCGAGCAGTTTGAGGTCATTGAATTGCGAGCGGTCACTTAAAATGTGAGCCATTCTCAAAGTTTAATTTTTGTGCCAAGTTTGTGTGTATTTTGGTAAGTTTTTTTTTTTATAATATTCATTTTGATGCATGCATTTTTCATGCATATAATAATGTTTAGCCATATGTATTAAAAAAATACACTTGACTGCTATAAATACGGACATTTTTCGTAAGCTCCCAAATTATGATATTGATTGATCGAGTCTATATGTATTAATAATAATGATAATTAACGGCTTTTATTTACGCGAAATCAGGCGTACAACCTCTCAATTTAACCCAACTGTTTAACACTACAGCCATTTACAATTTTTGTTAGTAAAACATCAACATAATATGAAAATTATATTAATAATTTTTGGATAATTTTTAATTAAAGTTGTTAATTTAATAACTAGAATTTTAAAATTTAAGTTAAGTTTCCTTTCACTTAAATTTATATAGTTCAGAATATATAGGAGTATACACTTAAAATTTTTGTTAGTAAAAAGAAAACTAGTAAGAATATAATATTAATAATAATAATTGAGAAATATATAAGAAAATATGAGAAAATTATTAAATACATTTTAGAACAACATAGCTAGAGTATACATATTATTGTTGCTGCAAATATCGCTCGAATATCCAACGCGATGTTGGATCACTCAATAACATGGGCCGCATATATAACTTATTTTGTTATCATTATTAATTTTATTATTAACTCATTTTTATTATTTTTTTGTTGTTATTTTTAATGTTTTAGCAAAATTTCAGAAAAGAAAAACTTTTTATTATACAAAATGCAGAAAATTATTAAACCTATAATTTAACAATTCACATTAAAATAATAAATAACATATATTAATGCAGAATTTACATGTTTAGCAGTATTTGGAAAATAGAATTGATTATTTGGTGTCGTAGATTATGCCATCATATTATTATACTTTTTTAAAGTCGTTCTCAGGTATTGAATTTTATTTTAATTAACATGAAAATAAAAACTTTGAATTTATGTTTTTTTCTAAAATTAAGAGAGAGGGAGAGAGAGAGAGAGAGAGAGAGAGAGAGAGAGAGAGAGAGAGAGAGAGAGAGAGAATTTTCGATATATATATATATATATATATATATATATATATATATATATATATATATATATATATATATATATATATATATATATATATATATACATATATTTGCTTCTACAAAATAGACAGAAAATAAAAATATATATTAATGGACCACTTGCAAATCGTGTAAGAGAAAACGATTTTTTCCATAAGAAATGCATTACAGGGTTGTATTCAGATGGCTTGTATCTCAAAATCTAAAAAGAAAACTTCCAAACTTTATGTGCCATTTAAAAGTTAATATAGCAACAGCTGATACAATTTTCAGAACCCGTGACAATCTGATTATATAGAGAGAAAATAGTTATTGAAGTTAACATGGGCTCTTATGGATCTAAATCTTAAAAAATAATAATAATAATAATAATAAAAATCAATCATGGTGACCCCTCCATTTTTTTACATTTTTGAAGATATATACGTTATCCTAATGTATATCACTGTGCAAAATTTCAGATTTTTCTTTCTTTACAACTTTTTATTAAAATCCCGTAGTACCTGATTTCTTGCCTTAAGTCGAATATTTATATTTATTTTAAATACTTTGATCATTATACAAGTAGACCAAATTGAGTTGATAATTATATTATAAGTCATGATATATATCCACGGTCGTGATGGTTTTTTGTCTTTTGATTTGTTGCTAATATTGAAAATAATCAGTAGTATTGATTGATTAGCAACAATGTAACAACAAAAACAATGTATTGGTAATGTGTTTGTTTGTTTGTTTCAGATCTGAAGATGTTGAGTGAACTGCCAAGGAGCTGCGTGTTACTGCTGCTGTTTGTAGCAATATCTTGCAATGCAGGTAATTATTATCTTTCATAAATATACAAAATAATAAATTTTATTGAACCATGTATATAGCTCATAAGTATTGTTCGTAAACCAACCCAGTTTTCTTGCAATGCGCATTACATTTGAATAACCAAAGATGATCGTCATTTTAGGAGCAGAAAACAGACAGGGTTTACGAACAGTAACATGGTGTTGTTATAACAAATAAGACTTGGTCTAATGAATGAATGAATGAATGAATGAATGAATGAATGAATGAATGAATGAATGAATGAATGAATGAATGAATGAATGAATGAATGAATGAATGAATGAATGAATGAATGAATGAATGAATGAATGAATGAATGAATGAATGAATGAATGAATGAATGAATGAATGAATGAATGAATGAATGAATGAATGAATGAATGAATGAATGAATGAATGAATGAATGAATGAATGAATGAATGAATGAATGAATGAATGAATGAATGAATGAATGAATGAATGAATGAATGAATGAATGAATGAATGAATGAATGAATGAATGAATGAATGAATGAATGAATGAATGAATGAATGAATGAATGAATGAATGAATGAATGAATGAATGAATGAATGAATGAATGAATGAATGAATGAATGAATGAATGAATGAATGAATGAATGAATGAATGAATTAACGAACGAACGAATGCGAATAAATGAATGAAATATGCATGTAAATAAATATATATAATAAATAAATCAAACATATTACATATTATACAATATAAAAGTAAATAAATATAAAAAGTTTGCTGATTTCAGCGGTGATTAATTATAATGACAAAAACTCAAATTAAATACTTGAAATCTCCAGTTACGATATCACCTAACATAGTATATCATATTTCAAGGAGACATATAGCTACGCAATGTAATGCTTCATTAGGCCAGCTTTGTGTTAAATTCGTGAGGAGGTGGCACTGCGATCAAGGTTGATCTCCAGACTGCTCCACGAGGAAATTGTCATATTATAAAGCGACACATTATTTTCATTGTCAAATGTTGTTGCTCAATTTAATCGTTCATTAAAATTTAGTAAGATTTAATCACCCATTAAAATATAGTCCAAGTTTTTGATGGCAATGATTTGACATTCTTACCTATCACTCTAAAAATTAGTGCATTACTTTAGTTACGAATCCTAACTTATTCAATATATTTAAGATACTCACTTTTAAGTTATTATGACTAGCTAATATAATGCATTTTAGCAAATTGTTAACAATAGCTATTTTAACTTAAAATAGCTTAAAAAACTTAAAACAACTTTAAATTAGCTATTTCTAATAACTTGCTAAAATGCATTATTTTAGCTATACTCATGATAATTTTAAAGTGATTATCTCAAATAAGTTAGGATTCGTAATTGAAGTAATGCACACTTTTATTGAAGTGGGATTTTGACAGCATTATGTAATGTATTTTTCACAATAATCTTTTTCTATTTGAAATTGTTAATTATTTGATCAAAATAACATGCATTCGTATGGAGCTCACTTAGCAATTCCAATTAAGCTTATTGTATAAACACGACATAGCATAACCGGAGAGTTGCTTGGAAGTGTCGTATTTTATTTGCATGAATTTGTTAATATTACCGTAAAACTACTGCTGTAAAGTACGAGAAAATCAACATACTAAAAGCAAACATACGTAGTGATTTTATATTGATATATTTATATGATTATACAGCAGAAGAGAAGAACCGCGGCTTTGCTATATCTCAGTCCTCCCCTGTGATGGAGACTCTGAGCGGCTTCAGGCGCTGGTGGGCTCAACTGTGGCCCGCGGCAGAGCCCATTGGAGCCCCGGAGATGGAAGCGGATGACAGGAAGATGCACTATGGATATACTGACCATAATGGTACGTGAGTCAATATAAAAGTTATAGTAGGTGACCGACTGATATCTCGCAAACTATAGACTGTTGCGATTTGTAATATGTAATATTAACACAAAGTAAAGAAGAAATGTTTATTTAAAGTTTAGCTATACGTAAAACATATAAAAACACGATCAAAGATTTAAGTTATTTCAATTTAAAGATAACATGCAAATGTATAGAAGTTCAAATTTTAGCGACAAATTTTAGTCAAATTAGAGATATTTTTAAAATTAAAAATATTATTAATACTTTTTAGAAATATATATATATATATATATATATATATATATATATATATATATATATATATATATATATATATATATATATTAACTGGATTTTATTTAAAAATTATAGTCTTTGTTTTGCTGGAAGTAAAGAATGTACAAATAATTATTGTGAAAATATAGTTCTTCTTTTAAATCCCTTGTTAACTTACTTTTTTTATTATTTTGAATACTAGATTGATAATTAACATACCTTATTATCCATTAATTAGACACAAACACGTTGCTTTTGTGTTTATTTTTATTTATTTTCTTTTTGACTGTTATATCACATATCTGACGTCACAATGTACCACCGCCAATCACAGTCACCGCTCTGGTCACATGATAAATTTAACCTCTCCTCACGTTCTTTACCCCTATCACGACCCCATCGGTACATTATTGTGATGTCAGATACGTGATATAACAGTCGAAAAGAAAATAAATACAAAATCAACGTGTTGGTGTCTAATTCATGGATAATAAGGTATGGTAATTATCAATCTAGTATTCTAAATGATAAAAAAGTAAGTTGACAAGGCCTTTAACAATTTCCGGTCCAAGTCGGAACCCTTCTACTTTAAAAACAACATCTCCATAAAGCCCAACCCAATTGCACAAAGGAACGAATACTTTCCCACAGCCAAGCTACATTGCAAGTTATTATTGATTATTTGTATATTGATCTCTGATTATTTGACAGCTAATTCAATTATTATTTGACAGAGTAGAGCTAGTAATTCAGTTTTCATTACATGCCTGAGGCGGCTTAGTCAACCGCAATCATACGAGATTTGATACCTCAATAATTAACATATTACCAATTATATTAATATGACTTAAAAATTATTGTTTTTATTTCTGGAATGATGATTGCGTTTTATCTAATATTATATATATATATATGTGAACAATTTTTGTATATGAGAAAATTTTAAAAAATTGCACACTATTTTTTTCCTATAATATATGACTTTTTTTTTTTAATTTCAAAATATCATTCTCGTTTTTCTACAGACTACGCCCGGGGTAAAACTGCCTGCGGTTTAGATGAAAAATTTCAAAAAATTTAGTATAATTAAAAATTTCTGTATTTTTTTGTGTGTACAACTTATATTATATAATATTATGATCCAGTCTTGTAGTCGTTACCTGAATTTTGTATAACGTTAACGTTAATTTCATATAAAACTTTAACGATAATGTTAACTCTAATTTGTCCCCAACTATATATACGTTAACGTTAGCGTTAACAGCTTTTTTAAACGACATGATTTTTTTTTTTTTTTATGATTCTTTATAAATTTAATAATTTATAAAGTTAATATTTTACTTACATTTACTCATTTATGAATAAAAAGCTAATTTTATTTATTATTTCTCTCACACTTATTCGTCAGTTGGTTTTGTTTTTCACTATAAAGTGAAAAATTACTTTCAAAAAGTAACGTTATAGTTAACGCTATGTTTACTTCAATTTTTGTTAATCTATAACTATAACGTTACTTTTTGTAATGCTGTTTATCTATATTATAGAAATACCAAGTTAACGTTATAGTTAACTTAACGTTAACGATCTTACGTTAACGACTACAAGACTGTTATGATCAAATAATTTTAAAATCATATTTTGTATTTTCATATATAATATGTAAATTATTATCATAATATTTTATTATTAATTTTTTATATAAGTTATTTCATACAAAGAAAAAAACAACTTTAATTTGTTAATGAATGAAATTGTTCAAGCATAAATGTTGTATATTTTTTACATGCAGTATAGTAATGTTGTGACAGTTATATGAATATTGATATTTTGAAACATTTCACATTGAACTAAAATTTGCTACAAGGTTAGCGAGGATGATCAAACCACGAGATAAAAAAAACAACTTGTATTGAGATTTACATAAAAATTTATTATCTGCACTGAAACTTCCGTGATTTTCAATATATCACAAGAGACAGAGAGAGAGAGTGAGTTTAGTTGCGGTGGGCAAGCAATATGTTTAATTAGAGAGAGAGAGAGAGAGAGAGAGAGAGAAAGAGAGAGAATGATCTGGCTTGCCTCGATCTAAAACTTGAGCCAACTTTCACTTTTATCGTTGTGTCTACTGCACACACACACACACACGAGAACACGCGCAAGTGACTTTATTGTCTTTTGTAGTCAATGAACCTTAATTCATTCATTCATAATATATCTCATTCTCATCTCAAACCATGCAAAGTTATAGTAAAATAAAGCTATAGGCTATAAGATCACTTCATTTCATTCATACAATATCTTATCTCAAACAAAAATATAGTAAAATAAAGCTTGGATCTTTTCATTTCATTCATACAAATCTTATCTCAAACAGAAATATAGTAAAATAAAGTATATGGATCATTTCATTTCATTCATACAATATCTCATTTACATCATGCAGACTGCAGAGTGCAGAGCTATAATATATGTAGAGAGCAAAATAGAGCTACGTTAAATAAATAAGCTCACTTTACGCCGAACTTTGTTTCATTATTCATGTATTTCTCATTGCAAGCAGAAACACACATTCTAAAGTGTAACAAAAAATTGTATCGACTTAATATTTCCACACGGAAAAAATTATCTAAAGAGTTACTATTTAGACTTTTTTCATAATAAATTCTTTAGATACAAACTAAACTTTTTAGAATCTAAAGAGTTAACTATTTACCACTAAAGAATTTACGTTTGTACTAACGAGTTACTCTTTAAATTTTTTGCAAGAGAGTTATTGTTTAGTATACTAAAGAGTTATTGATATGTATCTGAATAATTTATTAAATTTATGTTTTCCGTGCATTATATAATGATCTCAAATTGAATAAGCACACAATTATTGTTACGTCTTAATGTAAACTATACTCAGACTTAACTGGGTCCAGACGTGCAGCTCTGCGAACTGAGTATCTTGCGGGCCAAGTATACTGTACAAATCCTGAAATTTTGGCGCTTCCCTCAATAATAGCGCATCTTGGATACATTTTTGACTTTGGTGCCTTCACTAAAACAAACATTTCATGATAAAATAGCTAACTTCATTTTGTAGGCAAATTGCGTGCAATGTGATGAAAAATTGTATTTTTAAAGTATACCGTAATTTGCACTTGAACTGTCAAAATATATTTCTTGGTCTTCCTACACGGTGCAAAAACGAGATAGGATTCAAGTAGACAACCCGCATAATATTTTGATACTAATTTTTCCATGTCTCTGACGTCATAAACATGAATAGTCACGCAAAATGCATACTTTACAGTATTTTCACACTCGCTCGTGGGGTTACATTAACATTCTGGTAATAGCCAGACCTGCGTAAGGCTCTAAATTGAAAAATAATAATAATAATAAATAAATTTGAGTGCGTTCAAAATAGAGCTACGCGTCTGATACTTGGTAGGGACGAAAATTACTACAAAATTGCTATTAAAGTTAAATGTTCTATATAATATTAATTTTCATATCATTTTTCTTTTTAAACGTTTTCAACTCTATTGGAATTTGATTCCATAATGTAGGGAATAAGAATTTTGCAATGAATTAGCTTGCGTAATAGTAAATACTGAATTTATTTTACCTATAGGGTCTATGCATTCATGTTATAGTCGACGCCATGTTAGATAACTCAATAACATGGGTGGCATAGGAAAATAACTCATTTTTGAGAGCAATGATGCTGTAAATATGTTGAATTAGTATCTAAAGTATTTGAGAAAAATAACAATAACAAAAAAATGAACCGATTTCTCAAAGAAAATTGGCTTAAGTGAAGTTTGTCCTATGCTGAGCAATGTTATTCACTACTCCAATATGGCCTCCAAGCGCAATAAGTATGATGTCATCCGCATACACCCTATCGAATCAACGCTAACTATCGTAATTATTCATTTGTCCCTAGAAGCGTTAATGATTTGATTTATATAATAAACCCAGCAGTAAAAATGTTAAAGAAATGTCTGATATTCTATATTTTTCAAACATAGTTTAAACTTTTAATATAAATATCATTTTATTAATTTATGGATTACAACGTACTCGATATAGGCTTTGCTTTTTGAGCATTTCTCTTCTTTTTCTGTGACTTGACTGTTTTGTGTCTGTACAATTTCATTCGCTCAGTAAATCTTTAATATTAAATTATTTTATTAAAATAAATATGTAATAATACTAATAATTATGCTAAAGCATTTTCAGCACAATTTGTGCTGTACAGCGTAATTTATGTCGTAATGCATAATACAAACTGCTACAAAGCATAAATATTTGTGACCATTATTGTTAATGTAATTTAATTTATATATTTTATTTTTTTATTTGATATTTACTGTATGTCTTACTAAGCCCCCGTATTCGAGAGGACCGTTGGGCAGTGACAGAAGGTAGCCAGGAAAGGCGCAAGCGCCCATGTTAAACCTGATCTACCCTTTGAGGGATGAAAGGATGTAAAGGAAGAGGTAGAGTGTTGGTAGAAAGGATTGGAAGGTAGCGGCTGTGGCCTATATAGTTAGGAACTGCCCAGTCATTCGACAGGGTGGTGCATGCAGGAAACCACAGAAAACTGCATGCGTGGACAGCCGACATCCAAGTATTACCTTGGATGCCTGGAAATTTAGCTAAAGCATTATAATATAATGTATATTATATACATTAAAATTTAAATATGTAGATATATAGTAATTAAATTGAAGCTTGCGCCACAAGGGAGCTATAAATAACATGGGCCGGTATGGGAAAATAGCCCACTTTGCTAGTTTAAAAATATTTACTCAGCAATTTTTTTTCAGAGCATGATGCTGTTATCAAGTTGAATTCGGTATACAATTATGCAATAAAAATAATAATGACAAAAAATTATTATTTTTAAAACAAAATAGAGAAAACCCACGTTTGTCCTATGCTATAAGCAATGTTATTCTTTGCTAAATTATGACATCGAAGTGCATTTAGTGTGACGTCATGCGCACACACCCTATATATAGGCTTACAAGGTTTTACTTATGTGCATTTACACAGTCAGAAATACCATCAATAAATAATAATACTGTTTATATCAACGATTTCCCCCCCCCCCCCCCCATAAATGTTATTTTTGTTAGGTGTTAGGGAGGCAAATTAAAACATCACGCTAAGATAGAGCTGTAAATTTAAACCGAGCTGAACTCGAACTCGGTACAACATTTTCGAATATTCTGTTTAGACAAACCAAACAAACCGGGTTTCAAGCTTTTTTGAGTTTTCAGCTCGAAAACGAGCCAGCTCGAGTTGAGACCGTAAAGGAGTCGTCAAAATAAACGAGCTATTAAGTTAAAATCGGTCCAAAACCTTTTTTTTATTATTTTTTTTTTCTAATCGAGATGCTAAAAGGGTTTTGACAGGATGTCATTGTCCACAAATCTCAAACAACATTTAATAATAATGCTAATTGTTCTGCAGGCAAAATTGTTTAATTTAAATGCAAATAATAATAATAAAAACTAAAATTTAAATCTTCATTTATTATCAATCAAAACCGCAGTAAAATTATTTAATCTAAAAGTATCTCCTGTTGCTTCATATGGAATCCAAATTGTTTGGCCATATTTATCACTAACTGACTTTGCAAATCTGGAGTCAGTAAAAGCCAACTTTCTCAAAAGAGCACTTTGTCTATCTAAATTCACCAAAAGTAGATTGGTCTATGAACTGACAGGGGAGAACTTCTTTGTTCAAGAACTTCAAACACAGTTCAATCTGCCTATAACCCCTGTGTTTAAAACATTTATCAAAAGAAGAGTTGATAAGTCTGAGGACATCAACCTATCTTTTTACAATACCCCAGCCTTTAGTAATGTTAACTGGAAAAACCCAAACTTTAAAAATAGACACATTTTTACTAGATTTGCAGTGCACGGGTTTCACCATAAGATTTGTATAATTAAAGAGTTCCACGAGTGTGGTACACAATGTAAATGTAAGCTGTGTGGTGAACAATGTGAGCAATATCATTTGCTAAAATGTACTAATCGCAGCATTAGTCTAACGGCATATGCCCAAGAGAATAATTTAGGTAGCTAATTATAGTTTATTATTGTAATTTGTAAAATAATATGTTATGTTGTACACCAAGTGTGTTTAATTAATAAAATGAATGAAAATTTAAAATAAACAAAAAACATTAAGATGGACATTGGTCTATATAACTTCATGTTGGCATATTGCAAAATGCATAACAAATACATTATATATTATATCAATGAATGAACTTTGTCGTACCAAATTTTAAATATTTTAGCCTTACTATGATCATTTTAAAATTAGGCATTTATGTAAATTAATTTACGAAATTATCATTGATATAAAAAGTAATTCTTTTTTTTAAATCAAGCTTTTGTATTTGGGCTCGAAAAACTTGTGTTCTCGAATTTTCTTGGGTTTTCGAGTTTTAGCTTGATTTTCGAGCTTTGGCTCGTTTTCGAGTTTTTTTTTAGCTTTTTGATTTCGAGCTGAAACCGAGTTTCCAGTCAAACCGGTCTAAAAGTTTTCAACTCGGTTTAAAGGATTTTTGAGTTTTCTACAGCTCTAGAAAATATGCATTACTTCCGTTACAAATCCTAACTTATTTAAGATATAAACTCTTTGAGCAGCTAAAATAATGCATTTCAGCAATTTATTAACAATAGGTAATTTAAGTTATTTAAATTTTTTTTTCAGTTATTTTCGGCTATTAATATAAAATTGCCATTATTAAAACTTTTCTAAAATGTGTTATTTTAGCTGCTCATAATAACTTAAACGTGCGTTTATTTCAAGTAAGTTAAGATTCATAACTGAAGTATATAATGCGCACTTTTTTTGAGTGATAATGACTGCTTATGTTTACTCAAAATGCGGAAAAGGAAGTGCCGGAAAAGGAAGTGCCGGAAAAGGAAACCACGTGACGGTAAAAGTGGGAGGTAGCTCAGGCCTAGCTTGCTGCTGGCACCAACTTTTCTTCCACTTTTACCATCACGTGGTTTCCTTTTCCGGCACTTCCTTTTCCGCATTTTGAGTAATCAATGTAAATAATATATATAATTTGTTGAAATAAGTTAAAGTACTACAATAATTAAAATAATAATAATAATATTAAATAAGTGAATAAGTGAATAAATAAATAAATAAATAAATAAATAAATAAATAAATAAATAAATAAATAAATAAATAAATAAATAAATAAATAAATAAATAAATAAATAAATAGAGAGAGAGAGAGAGAGAGAGAGAGAGAGAGAGAGAGAGAGAGAGAGAGAGAGGAACTTTTACCTTTGTTTATAAATATAAAAATGTTAGAAGGTTAAATAAAACATATTAAGTTATAGTATACAAGATCAAAAATGCAGCTCACCAATATAATTATCGATATCAAAATTGTAATAATTGTACGTAACTTACTTGAAATAATCATTTTTTACCAACGAAGGTCTCGACTCTCATAATTCACAAACAAATACTCATATGTATGCATGTTATATGTTACACTCTAAAAACTGGTGCATTACTTTAGATACGAGTCCTAACTTATTTAACATAATCACTTTTGAGTCATTATGAGTAGCTTTATACATAATGAATTTTAGCAAATTATTAACAATAGCTAATTTAAGTTTAAACAACTTCAAACAACTTAAATTAGCTATTTTTAATAATTTGCTAAAATGCATTATTTTAGCTACTTATGATAACTTAAAAGTGATTATCTTAAATAAGTTAGGATTCGAAACTTAAGTAATGCACCATTTTTTTAGAGTGTAGGATAGTATGTATGTATACGTAAAATTTGAAAGTGAGTGATGTAGGTTCAGGCAGGGATAAACTGTGGTTTTAATATTGATCAAGTAAAGTAAAGCAAGCGGTGCTCGATGATAATTACACACCAAAGTCAAGTTTATTTTACATGCAGCCTTCATACGCCAAACCAATATAAGATCTGTAACTTCAATAAAACAACATATCGCAGTAACACACGTATACTGTGCGCGGCATGGCAAATTATACGACAAAATAGCACTTTTTTAAACCACACAGAAGATGTTTTATTATCCCCCCTCCTCTCTTTTTTTTACTTCTCTATAATTATTTTAGTAAATTATAAAACAAATGAAGGCTATATAATTATTATATATATATAATAGATGCTATATACATATAAAAAAATATAGAATAATAATACACACAAAAAATAGAAATGTATGCTGTGCATATTTTATGTGCTGCCTAAATCTAAATACATATGCATATTTCTTGCATAGCTTTGTTTGTTTTTTATTTACAATTTGTGCAACAATTAATAAATCTTAAGTTCATTTTTTTATTTTGCCGAAAATATGTGCTCAAAGATACACATTTAATGTATTGCGATGCTCTTCTTTGTTGTATGCATTTAATATGTATAGCGATACCAGACATGGGCATGAGCGTCTTGTTTGAGCGACGCTCACGTGAGGGCGCTCAAAAATTGTGAGCGGAGCGGGAGCGTCAATCAATTAATAAAGTCGCGAGCGTGATCGTGAGTGCGATCAAAATATTGTGAGCAGAGCGACTCGATCATAGCTCAATATTTATCTACTTTTTTTTACAGCTTGTAAAGACGAAAGTTGCTCTTTATATATATATATAAAAAAAAAAAAAAAAAAAGACAAAACAATACAAGTAACTGCATTTTTTTTTATATACAGTATAAATATATTATATATCCTTCTTTTTTAAAATTTGTGTATTCTTGGAAAACCATACGAAAGATTAAACATCAGACTGAAAAGGATTAGGAATATTTTTGGTAGAAAGCAGACAGGAAGCATTCTTTCCCTCTCTGTACAAAAAATTTCAATACATCAATTGATGCCGTTGGCGCCGCGTAGAGATGCGAATGTTGCAGGTGTTGCAATTAAGCGTTTTACCTGCAACCTCGGACTTCGCATTGAATAGCTTTTCAATGTCAACTTTTAAAGAATTTCAAAAGGGAACAGAAGGGTTAAAAAAATCACCTGAATTTTATCTCTTCTCAATATTTAAATGAAATGTAAAAAAAAAAAAAAAAAAAAAAAAAAGAGAGGGAAAAGGGGGTGGTTAGTTATTTTATTTTATTATTATTATTTTTTTACCTTCTTCTTTGCAAACAGCACCACTTCAGTCAAAGGTGAAGTGTCCTAGTGGTCAGTTCGAAACATTTTATTTTGTTACATTGCAAATTTTAGTATATCACGTTGCAATATTTTATGTAATATTAAAGTGCCTCTTCATTTTAATTTGCTTTCCAAATTAACTTTATGGGATATTTCTATTAATAAGTGTTGTTGATTTTGTGAAAATGAAGCACAAGACGATCAGGTATTTAGTAATCTCTGCTTATATAGCAAGAGGTTTAAAAAAAGGTGCATGAAAGTATATTTAATCGGGCAGCATCGCATTAAAGGCAACAGCTGGGATGAGTGTGTACGTATAAATTTTTCTATAAATATATATATTCTTTTATATTATATATATATATATATATATATATATATATATATATATATATATATATATATATATATATATATATATATATATATATATATATATATATATATATACGGAGCGAAAGAAGAGCCCGCTCCTATTTTGCAAGATCGAGAGCGTGAGCACGCTCATAAGCAAATTTGCGAGCGCGAAGCGCGAGCACGCTCATAATCGTGATCGCGAGCGCAGAGCGCGAGCGAGCTCATTTTAAAAGAGCGCTGGCCATGTCTGAGCGATACACATTAAATTTGCATCGCCAAAGGTATTTTATGCATTAAAAGTATACTATATTACATGATATTTTAATTAACACCTAATATTTAATTAATTGCTACAAAGAAAACCGTTTGCTCATTATTTGAGAGTGGATTTTTTTTTATAATGTAACAAAGGTACCTAAAAAAGTGCTGAAATTGTCAAAAAAGGTGCCAATAAAAAGTTAAAAAGAAAAAAAAAAGTGAAACGTTTTTTTTTTTTTTTTTACAATCTGAGGTGAATTTGCATGTTATCATATTTAATGCATTTTGAGGCCATACTATTGTAATGAATAACATTGCTGTTATTTTCTATGAGAAATCGGTTATTTTATTATTATTATTATTATTCTCACATTTATCTCACTTATTCCATAGTTCTATAATATATACTAACAACATCAATGCTCTAAAAATATTGCTATGGGGACTGTACAGTTAATCAATTGTTGTTGTTGTGACTTAGGTCCTACCTCTTGGTCACTCGAGTACCCTCTATGTGGAGGTAATCACCAAAGTCCAGTGGACTTGGCTGCCTCACGCATGCGCCGTGCCTCGGGGACTCCTCTGCACTGGACTTCTCCTTTCTGGCACGCACCGACCAACATGACACTCAGGAACAGCGGACACACAGGTAAACAAATTATTAAAATAATAATTAAAAATACCATATGGAAAAACAATATCATTTGTATTAAATTTCTCCTTTTTTTTCTTCCAATATTCACAATTAAAAACGTCAAAATGACAGGTGAAACAGCTATATGTATTATAATTATGTGCTGCGTCCATGTTGTAATATTTATTAATAACACAGTAACACATATAACACAACATGGCAAGCAAAAAAAAAATAATAATAATAATAAAAAAAAAATAATAAATTAACGGCATGATATCAACAATTATAAAGTAATTTTTAAATCTAAATTTAGTTACTAAAGTTTTGTTTACTTTGTGTGTGGTACAACAGTCGAGCTGGCAGCTGATTGGGCCCCCAAGGCGGCCCCTGAACTGCGCGGTGGGCCCCTGCAGAGCAGCTACACGTTCTGGCAAATGCATTTTCACTGGGGGACCCACGACACTCAGGGCAGTGAGCACACCGTCAACAACCAGAGGTAGGTAAACATAGTAACTTCACGCCGGAACTGAAAATATCACACATCAAATAGCACACGTCAAATAGTATATAATGTTATATACACTATATATATACTAATTCAATCATGTATGTTTGATGGTCAGTTTCCCAATGGAGGTTCACGCAGTCGAGTGCTTGGAGTGCATGAACATATAATACAAGAATTGCATTAACTAAACCTTTGATAGTACCAAAAGTAATAAATAGATTTACAGAAAGAACAAGCAGGTATAATTTACCAAAACTTTGGAATGAAATTTCTTTAAAATTAAAAAAAATTATGTTGAAAAAATGTTGTAAAAAAAGAATTAAAAAAGTTTTATATATGAATTCCATATAAAAAATTAGTAAATGAAAAGCTAAATAAAGTTACCTTAATAACTTATGTTATTTTAAATACAAAAAAAGTATAAATTGTGAATTAAAAAAAAAATAATAATAATATATAAAGAATTATGTTGTTTTTGAAATTTGTTTTGTGTAAAAGAAATTATAATGGTTATATAATTAAACCAACCGATAAGGCTATGCCTTGGTTGGATAATGTATGTAAATGGAATAATAATATTAAAAAAAAGTCCACTACAAGACTGCAGAGTATGGCAGCCCCAAGCTAATACGTTTATACATATATATCACATCATATACATAATTATTATATATTTTACATATATACATAATACTATACAATGATGTATGTTTGATGGTCAGTTTCCCGATGGAGTTCCACGCTGTCCTCTACAAGACTGCAGAGTATGGCAGCCCCAAGCTAATACAACTATGTTATTCATATATATCACATCATATACATATTATCTATTTTACATGTATACATAATACAATACAATGATGTATATTTGATGGTCAGTTTCCCGATGGAGGTCCATGCAGTCCACTACAAGACAGAGTACGGCAGCCCCAAGCACGCTCTCCGCTATCCTGATGGTCTAGCAGTCGTCGGCTTTCTCTTCCAGGTACGTCCACATCAACCTGATATCATATTTATTATACAAGTTACCGCCAGTCTTGGGGTTGAACACCAATTTATAGTCGAACTCGAACCGATCACAAACACTTAAAATTCTTTCGAACACATCACGAACTGTCCGTAAGTGTTCGAATATGTTATTTAAAAAAGTACTATAAATATAAACAAACTTTTTTGTTTTTATTTTGTATTTAAACATATTTTTATGAATATAATTAATGGAAATGGTTGAAAATCATTTTATTTTACATATAAATCGATTTTTCATATTGAATTATTAATTTATTTAAAACTTGTAACACCTAAACCTTAATTTTAATAGTGTTCGATTTAGTGTTTGAAATTTCGAACACTCAGCATAGCAGTCAAAACAGTGTTCGTTGAACACGAACTCGAACACCTCAAAAAATCCAAGTAAACTCGCACACTCCAAGACTAGTTACCGCTATAGCTAGGTGGGCAGCGCAAAAGTAACTATTATTAATTGTTATTTCTACGCCGCATTATATAAATATGTCCATTTTTAGTTTCAAAATAATCATAATTTTTTAAGACAATTATTATGATAATTTTTTAAAAATCAGTATAATATAGTATAGTATATATAATATAGTATTAGTATAGTATCAACCATTATTAATTAATTATTATTACTTATTTAGTGAAAGCAATAACCCACGTCAAGTATCCTGATAGAGCGACCACCCGCCAAACACGCACGCTCAAGCAGTTGCCTAGCTTACAGTCGATTCACTCGCTTACTCTGCGCGCACGCTGCATCTATCTATAAGATTTAATTACTCTGTATATGGTTTTGATTAATATTTCAGTTGTCCACTCGTGCCGGCACCTCTCTAGTGCCAGTGACCCCCTCTCTACCTCGAGTACGTGCCCCTGGGTCAAGCTCCCCCATGACCCCCGTGCCACTCTCCGCCATTCTATCTCCTCCTCGAGCCTACGCCACGTATCAGGGCTCGCTGACCACGCCCCCTTGCAGCGAGGGTGTCACGTGGTTGGTGTCCGGATCCAGTCTTCCAGTGTCCAAGGATCAGGTCAGTCCTTGCATTATTTCATTACATTTTATATGAATATAGCCAAGCTTTTTTTTTTTTTTACTTGCAACTTATTGCATTATTTTAATAAATTTTATATATGAATATAGCCAAGCTTTTTATTTATTTACGTACTCGAAAGAATCCTCCTGCTTTTGCTTTTGTAATATTTATTTGTTCAGCTAGTAATATGTGTTAAATTTTATTATTATTTGTCTTGATGACTAGCAATGTGACTGACCGTATAGGAGCGCTAGGTGTACAGTGTACATAGTATATTTATATTGCATATTTATTTAATTACTATTTATTTATATGTGAACATGAGCTCAATAATAATAATTTTTTAATTCTAATTATTTATCACTATAATTTGACTTAATTATAATTACTATCCACTTTAACATTACGGAATAAACAATATACTCTTACAGGTTTTTTCTCTTCCGTTTTAGAAAATTATGGCAACAAAAACTGAAATTTTTAAATATAAAAAGTATTATATGCATAGTCATGCACTTGTACGTTTTTTACACCTGAAATAATTTGCAAGTAGGCAAAACGTTGTTGCTAAAACTCAAGCATATTTGATTTAGTATAATTATATTCTCACAGAAGAAAATATGTCATTAATCGATTTGAATGAAAATTTTGTGATTATATGATTATATCATTTCTATTTGTGCATCATTAAAAAAAAAGTGAAAGTATCTGTACACACTTCTCCCAATACTAGTTCGAGCGGATACAGTGTAATTAACTATATGTAAACTCAACTGTGATTGGCTATAGTAGGTTTATAACACGCTCTCTGATTGGTTTAGCACCGCGGATACAGCTTTTGGCGGGAACGACCGTGTTTTGGCCAGAGTGTAGTGTAGTTGATTGTCACGGTCATATAATTAATTATTTATCTCGCTATATGTTCCAGCTTGATGTGTTCCGGACCTTGGCGTCTCATGACGGTGAGATGGGAGACAACTTCCGGCCAATACAGCCTCTCAACGGTCGCTCTCTCTTCTACGTCTCCTAATCATAGAGCTATTATATAATCTCTTTGCTCTTAACTGAACTATATAACTGGCCAAGATGTATAAGAAGGTGGTAAAATTTGCTCTTTTACTGTTGTCAGAACTCGGTTTCCATCGTAAAACTTGTAATTTTGCCATACGCCATACAAGGTGACAGAGCCACGTGGTCTCTCGCAGGTACAATATCATTATGTACCACATTATGTACCTATGGAAGAGGAGGAGGGACAACAAATTTCCCCTCTTGTTTTGATTCACCTTGTGTGACGTTTCATACCTGATGCTACCTAGGCAAACTGCACCACCTTCTATACATCTTGCGACTGGCAACAAAACCTGCGCTGAAATTTATTGACAGAGATTTTGCTGAGAAATATCATTTTTATACTTACATCTTTTTGTAAATCAATTGAAGTATTTTAAATGACAAACACAAAAATATTTCACATTTAGAGGTTTTCTATATTTGATTGCAGCTTCACTTCAAATACATACATTTTTTTGTTTTGTAAACGTATATTTTGCAAGTGCTACATCAACGTATGTTAATTAAGCATATAATATAAGATAATTAAAGTATGGACATAGGCAGCACATCATTATATAACCTCGTCATAACTGAAAGGTGAATCCACATTTTTATTCTTGTTTTTGCATAACAATTAAAGGCGTAGAACACCTTGAACAAAAAAGTTGTGTAATATCCTAACAAATCTGAAAATCAACGTTGATTTAGCCGAGGTCATTGAATCTTAATTTATTTTTCATTCACAAAATGCCACGCATGTAAACCGGGCGAGCTGTGACGTCAGTGATCGCCAGTGGCATTTTGTGAATGAAAAATAAATTAGAAATCAATGACTTCGGCCAAATCAACGTTGATTCGTTGTGTTCTGGTTTGTTAGGATATTACACAACTTTTTTGTTCAAGGTGTTCTACGCCTTTAAGGTTCAACAATACACTTTCAGTTTCTCTGTCGATATTTGTTATGTAAATCAAGAATATGTGAATACAACTTTATGAAAAAAAAAAAAAAAAAAAAAAAACATGTTCAATAATTTAACACCGTTAAATAATTTTAACACCACTGCTGCTACAAAAAAAAAATGCATTAATGAAAAATTAAACTCTTTCGTAAAATATAATATTTTATATTTTTTTAATGTTAAAACTTAATTATAAGTGCAATAAATTTTAGCCCAGTTTTATTTGCCTTCTTTGCCTATTTTTATTTATTGTGCGACTGATTTCTTTGCTAAGCGAAACGAAAACGAAACATAAAATATAAAATTAATTTATTAAATAACATTAAGGATATGGTTTTTATATTTTAAGTTGCGCCTAGAGGCCATGTTGGGGTAGAACCACTGTTGTTGTATATCTAGCAATTGTATTATTATATTATTTAATAAAATTATAAATTATTATAATAAACTAAAATTAAGAACAATCAAATAGTGGCATGAGCTAAAAAAATTTATTTATGTATATATTGGTGTTTATTGTTTCTATAATACCAAGCAATTTAATCAAACATGGTATCAGGCCGTATAGCTATATTTCATATTAATTGTATTATTTTAGTTTTGCGGTTATTTTCAAATGTTGTAGAGTTAGTAAGGAGAAATTAAGGAAGTAGGGTACCGACCTTATATCTAAAAAAACTAGAACGTGTTTTGGGTCTAAATTTGGTGTCATTGTGTAGCTAAGGGTCACACCTAGCCGTGATTAAAATTTCATGATGTTTAACCGTCCCGAAAAAAAGAAAAAAATTATTGAAGTTAACATTGGGCCTTATATGGGTTTAAATTTTCGAAAAATCTTATAAAATTAATTTGCTCGGTGACCCCCCACCCCCCCAAATTTTTATATATTTGAAATTGTCTCAAGCTGAAGTATCATTGTGCAAAATTTCAGATTTGTTTCACGAGAAAAGTTTAAGTCTAATAGCCGACGTCGGTACCCTATACTCCCTTAAGTTACATGTGTATTAATAACAATTAACAGTTCAGAGCTATGCTGTGCAACATAATTGAGTTATGCTGCTACAATAGAAATATATTGCATCATTAATAATTATTATCATCCGTGATACTTTCAATTACTTTTTTTTATTTTGTAATGAATATTTATATTTTTGAAACTTCATTTTACTTTTCACTTTTCTACTGAACTAAAATATTTTGTAAATATAATTAAAAATGTAAATCTATATTTTATCTGTGCAAATGTAAATAAAAATGTCGAAACAATGAAAATATCAATTGAATTTTTGTTATTTCTGCACAAACTATATATATACAACCGAATAGTTTTTACATTTATTAACTTCTTGGTTATAGACGTCAAGACGTCATAGTAATAAAATAGAGAGCGGTTTTTTTTTAAAGGGTAACTAAAAAGAGTAATGTTGTTCGTAAACCCTGTTCTTTGCTCCTAAAATGACGATCAGCTATGGTTAATCAAATGGAATGCGCATTTTTTGGTGCAAGAGAACAGGGTTTACGAACAGCATTAGTGTTGTTCGTATAAACCCTGTTCTCTTGCACCAAAAAATGCGCATTCTATTTGAATAACCATAGACCGAGCGTCATTTTTGGTGCAGAGAACAGGGTTTACAAACAGCATTAAGGTAAAAAAAATTGTCAAAAAAGGTGCCAAAATTTGAAGAAAAAAAAAAAAAAAAAAAAAAAAAGATGGGGAAAAAAGATGGGGAAAAAAGTAAAAAAATTTCAGATTTTTTTTGTTTTGTTTACTATATAGGGTGTATCTTTATGACATCATATTTAATGCACTTGAAGGCCATACTGGAATACTAAATAACATTGCTGAGCATATAGGACAAGCTTCGTTTTTATCTATATTTTTTTGAAAAATCGGGGGATTATATATTATATATATACTTGAGATACTAATTCAACCTATTAATAATAATAATAACTTTATTAAGGCGTTGCGAGGGCATGACAGCCCTATTTTACAAAACCTTGACCACAAAGAGTAAATATACATTTTTAACATAAACATATACAAATTTAAGCATTGTTTTTACATCTTCAATAATTCATAATATATAAGTAAAATTTATTTTATGTAACAAAAATTTATAATATAATTAGCTGTAAATATAAGATTTAAGTGTGACATGATCAAGTTATTGAAATTATATTTATACTTTTTTTTTCCAAGAATAAAAAAAAAAGAAAATAAATTTATATGTTTATTTCTCGTGAGTATGAGATTTTACTAGAGAAAGTATATTATACTACATATTAATAAATCAATGAGTAAACAGAAATAGTATTATAGAAATAATTATCATAAGAAATTTAATATTGCTATACAAATGCAAAAAATGAAAAATAATAGTATAATAATATACAATGAAAGAAATTTGGTTAGAAAAATATGCGACGGACCATTTAGGTAATAAAAAGTGACTAACAGCATTAACAGCATCAATGCTCTCCAAAATACTGCTTTATGCGTTTGAACAGTTAAAAAATATTTTTAAACTAGAAAAATGAATCATTTTCATATGCGGTCAATGATATTGCGTGATCTAACATGGCACCGATTTTAACATTAATGCATACACCCTGTATATTCTTCTATTTTTATAGGGTCTTGCATTCATATTAATGTTGACCTCATGTTGGATCACTCAATAACATTTGCCGCATTAAAATATATTACTCATTTTCCCAGTTTAAAAATACTAAGCAATATTTTTGAGAGCTATCTCAAGTATATGTGAGAGTAATAATAAAAATTAACTGATTTCTCAAAGAAAGCAGCCAATAGTCACAAAGAAAGTTTGTCCTATGCTGAGCAATGTTATTTTATATTACTCCAGTATGGCTTCCAAGTGCATTAAATATGACGTCATACGGATACACCCTATATTGTATTTTATTATTATATTTTAACTCCATCTTTGGCCTGGTCAGTTACGAAAATTATCATTTCTTTTATAAATATTAGATCAATTTATTCTGCAAAAATAAATAATTTATACGATCGCGTTTAGATTTGATTTAAAAGAAAAAGAGGACACCAGCAAGGGCCTCACCATAAAAGTGATGAAAGTCCGATTGTTCGAAGAAAATTTTGCTAGAAAGTAGAAAGATTTTCGTCGAATCATGTAACTCTCTTCATGTTCAAAATTTACATCAAACTGTGCAACTCTCTTCACTATGGTAAAGCCTTGGCTCTTGTTGGTTTGCTTTGCTCTATATCCTTTCAGATAAATCTATTCTGTATAAAGTATAAAAATATATTTATTGATTTTTTTTTTTTTTTTTTAGTTTTTGTAACTTTAAACTACAAAAATTCACGCTCGCATATTATTTTGCCACGATTTTTGAACCAGCTGGCTATTTTATCAGTTTTAAAAACAGTATTACTTAATTAGATTGTAGTAACGCAAATTCTAAAATATTCTCATAAAAAAAAAAATATAAAAAAAAATACATATTTGCGTAGTACTCTAAAAACTTAAATTTAAGTAATTTTATAAAATTTATTATAATAATAAGATGAAAAGCATTTTGAGGTTTCAGCAAATTGTATTTAGAAATTTAACTACAAAAAATGAATTACTATGCGAATGAACCTTTTTGTAATTATTTAACTAATAATAAGGAACAACTGTTCTAAGCGGTTTTACTCACATCCGCTTCCGTTTCGACGTTCTGCACATGTGTAGTAAGTAGAAGCGGAAGCGACCGAAATTGCTTATATAGTCGGCCTCGGCAAAACAGTTGTTTCTTTATTAGTCAATCAATATATATTATGTATGTATATTAAGGTACTACTTATTTAGGGTATAGCGATATGTTGTCGTAAAATTCAATTTCATATCATTTTTTAGGTTCATATAATGAACCAAGGAACAATTCTCCATACTCCAAAAAGTTTCGGCGTAAATTATAGCGTTAAAAGTCGTTGGGTTACGCTCCCTTTAACACGTAAAACTTCAAGCTCACCATGTGCACAATTTTTCTTGATCAATTTCCAAACAAAAAATACTATAGCATGTTCTATAGATCAAGCTTTAATGATTGAATTTTTAAACGATTTTACGAGACATTCACGGAGAAAAAAAAATTGAATATCGCATTTTCAAATTAATAACCTGGGAGTCAATTTACAATAAAAATTTTTCTCGGCACATTCGTTCGCTAGAAAAATAATTTTTCATCAAAATTCAGGACGAAGAACAAAAGATAGTATTTTTTTTAACCGTTGAAAAAAAATTTAAAGTGGGTCAAAATCAGGGTTCCAATTAGCATAGAGGGTGAGGCATTTTGCAGTACTTTGACGCTCCGTTATTTGTGACAAAAGTTTTTGAGATAGAATTTTTTGGATTTCATTTTTGGGTACAGCAGCCTATACTGAACTCTAAAAATCATCATAAGAAAAATACACTCCTACCCTAAAGTAGTGTACTTTAAATATATATATCAGGGCTTAAAGTAGAAAAATTCTTTTACCGGAGCTATCAATGCTAAAAAATTCACGATAGCTCCGGAGCTCCCATAAGCGCAATGTTAAATTTTCAACTTTTTACCGGAGCTCAGCTCCGGCTTACTTTCAGCCCTGATATATATATATATATACACACACACACACACACACACACATATATATAATATACTGTATAATATATAAATATATTTCTTGCATTATAATTATGCATTAATGCATGCAAAGCTATTGTAAGTGGGTAAATAAATTTGTAAAAGAAAAAGACAACTCAAAGTTTTTTCCTAAATACACACTTTTTAATAACCAAAAAACAAAACAATAATAATAATAATAATACACTCTTACATGCTAGATTATTTCACAGATCGTACGTCTCACATAAAAATCGATCTTAAAATTCACTTTTATATATTTCTGTCTTTATTTCACTTTTTTGTTTGTTTTTATAAATTTCTTGAAACTTGGTAATTTATTTTTATATTAAAAAGTAGAACTTTTAAAATTGTAAAGTGGCTTTTTTTTAAATTTTTTTTTTATTTGCCTTTATGGATAAAAAGATGTTTTATTTTTTTGTTATTATTTTTTAAGAAAAAAAGAAATTAAAAAAGAGATAGAGAAAGAGAGAGATGTACTTTACGAGAACCTACTTGAGTAACATACATTGGACAAAGCAAGGCCAAATTATTTCGCCAAAAAACCTCGAATTGCAAGTAACTGACTTCTCTTTTCTTCCCAGAATATTTTGAATTTTGATTTTTTTTTCTAGATCACTTGTACCAGGTGTAATGAGTTTTAATGAACGTACCAACTGATATAAATAAATTGGAATATTTCTTAATGCATTTCTTATTATATCTATATATATTATGTAAAAAACAAAACATTTTCACTTACACATTGCAACAATTTGTAACATTTCCTAAATTGCAAGTGTTCCATTGTTTTAAAGTATTTATGATAACTGATATAATAATTTTACACAAGAAATGCATTTAAAAACTTTAAATTTATTTAAAATATTTTTATAATTAGAAGTAATGCAAAAAAAAAAAAAAAAAAAAAAAAGAAGTTAGCTTGCAATTTGATGTGTGTCGTGGCAATAGCAGACATTACAAAAGTAGGTTTAGTGATAAAATAAACAAACTGACAGCCCAACAATACTAACAAAGTGCTAGCAGACGACTATGTGTTCCTGTCTACATTTAACATGCTGTCTTATGGGGCAATGAAGCAGCTATAACTTGGCTTAGAATTATTTCTCAAAGCTGAAATTTTTACTGTAGCTTATTGAGCCTCAAAGCTTTTGTTTTCCTGGATTTGAAGTCAATTGGGTGAAAAAATAATTTTTAACCAAATCACTTGAAATCCAGAAAAACAAAAGCTTTGAGGCTCAGTAAGCTACAGTAAAAATTTCAGCTCTGAAAAATAATTCTAACTCAAGTTATAGCTGCTTCATTGCCCCATAAGAAAACATGTTAAATGTAGACAGGAACACAAAGTCATCTGCTAGCACTTTGTTAGTATTGTTGAGCTGCCAGTTTGTTTACTTTGCAACGTCTGCTACTATGTGTGACTTACGTTGTGGTAAAGTGTAGCTAACTCCAGTGGTTGACTCAGCACATACATACATACATACATAATATAATATAAGAGTTGACAAAATGTTTCTAAACATCGCTAAGTTAGAACCAAGCTATGGCCAGGCATGATATGCTTACAATACAGATATGCTTGCCCACTAGGGGTAAACATTATCAATGATATTTTTAACCCAACTTTTCACCCCCTTTTTTGTTCCATTTTACTAAAAGAAAAGAAAAAATCACAACTTTTCTTAATTCTATTAAAAATATAATTATATTAAAAAGTAAAATACATATTAAAAAATATTATTAAATTTTAGTAAAAAGAAATGAAAAAAAAAAAAAAAAAAAAAAATAGACACTAATCTATCATTTAATTTTTGTACTATGTTTTTAAGTAACAAAATTGCTGCAAAATTGCGATATATTTGACACTGCGAAAATCTCGTTCTAATATAATATATCGATGTTGGGATGCAGAAATGCGACCGATGAGAATAATCATGAGTAAAAACCTCATGATTTTTCTCATCGGTCGCATTTCTGCATCCCAACATCGATATATATTTTTTAACTTTTGCATTAAATTAACATAAATTAGAATGACTAATAAATTGAACTTAAATTATCTTTTTTAAGATGGATCGATGTAAAAAATCTGTTAGAAAAATCAAACACGGGATGCTTGCCATACGTGAGCGCCAAATAAAATTGCACTTTTTGCAAGTTTAAAAATACTTAATCGCAGGACAGCGGTCAATTTCTTATCCTATCCGACTAAAAGCGATAAGAAATCGACCACTGTCCTCTGCTTTAAATTAGCAATATTTTTAAGAACTTTTCTATGAATATTTTTCAAATATACGACAAAAATAATAATAAGAAAAACTTTAATAACTTTTTTAAAGAAAAACTTAATATGCTGATCAATGTTATTTATTGCTCCAGTATGGCGTCATGTATATTAAGTAAATAACTTAAAAGGCATATAACACCTTGAACAAAAAAGTTGTATATTATCCTACTAAATCTGAAAATCAATGTTGATTTAGTCGAAGTCATTGATTTCTCATTTATTTTCCATTCAAAAAATGCCACTGGCGGTCACTGATCATGTCAAAGCTCGCCCGGTAAACGCGCGCGTAAAACAAGTGAGCTGTGACGTCAGTGACCGCCAGCGGCATTTTGTGAATGGAAAATAAATTAGAAATCAATTACTGTGGCCAAATCAACGTTGATTTTCAGGTTTGTTAGGATATTACACAACTTTTTTGTTCAAGGTGTTCTACGCCTTTAATAATGTAAAGTAGGTTTAATATGAGTTAGCACAAATGGAAGATAGATATGTATGCATGGAGTGAAGTTACTTTGAGCAAGAATGAGAAACACAAGTTTGGCACAACTCAGCACCGATATGCAATCAAATGTTTTGATATATATATATTTATAAAATACATATTTATAATTATACTCTGATGCCCAGCCATAGCTTTTTGTTTTGTAGAGTTTAATAATTTGAAATGTAATTAAGATAATTAATTAATTTTAATCACTTGAAGTAATTAAGCAAAAAACCCCACAACTACATTACTTAATTAGAGTATTATTTATGTTTATATATAATAACATGATATACATAATTACTTTTGATTTGCAATAGTTCTTTTTATTTCAAACGCCATTTAAAAAAATGACGCAAAAACACTTTTTTTTTCAATTATATTTTTTTATCAAAATTTTTTTCCACTACTTATTTTATTGTTATTTTCACCCTTCTTTTTAAAAAAATTGATCTTAATTTTTTTTCACCCCAATCCCTATTTCACCCCCATTGATCATTTAATTAATTTTTTTTAAATACACTTATAATGAGCACATCACACCTGTATCAATTTTTTATAGGGTGATTTCACTGAATCACGCACAGTCGCCATATTGAAGAAAATACACTTGAAATAATCCTGTTTTTAAACTTTTTTTAATTGATAAAAAGTTTCAACTTATCAATGTATTTCCTTGGTCAAAGATAGCGTCGCAGCGCAAGCTCAAACCACCCTATGTTAACAGCTAAAGAACAACATTTTTGTCTTATTTTTATTAATTAATTATTTATCGTAAAATTTTAATAAAATAACGCTAGCAATGATTTAGCGAGTTTTTTTTTATCACGTTTTTTTTTCCCTTCAAATATTTTTGTAACAATTTTTTTCCACTAATTCATTGCTTTATCATTTTATTTTAAGAGAAAAAGAAAAGATCGCATCATTTAAAAAAAAAAAAAAAAAAAAAAAAAAGGCGATTAGAACCACATTGTGCTGCAAAAATTGTGCGCACAAGAGGTTAAAACTTTCCAACTCCCCTGATTTTTATAACCGCAATTTTCAGCAAATGCAGCCGATTTATCCATAATGCTCATAGATTTTGTTTTTTCTTGTTGCGATCTCTTCCGCCATAAAAAATGTGTTAAAATTTAAATTTGCGAATGTCGCCAACGATCTTTTCTTTTTCTTTTTTCAACAAATGAAACCATAAAATATGTATATCAATCAATCAATACATTCTACTCAAAATCAATATTTATTTGATCTACAATCATAGTTACTTGCTGTGAAAGACAATTCGCATATATTTATTATTAATACATTTTTATTTATTTATTTTTTATATATTTTATTAATTTAAATACAAATATGTTTTGTGTTTTTTTTTCTTCTTTAATTAGACCCTGTTTATTTAAAGGCTATTGATTATTTTTCAATATTTTTTTCTCCTTTTATTTATTTTTTTCATTAAACATATAATATTGAAGCATTTTTGTATAATTTATTTTTGAAAAGGAAAAAAAAAAAACAGCTGAAAACTATTTGGGTAATATTAACTCACATAATGGTTCATTTAACAGTATTAAAACTATTTAAAAGTTTACTTCTGATATTTTGTTACCCATATAATGAACTACCCAATTTGTTTTCAACCTAATATATATATTATTATATATATTTTTTTTGGGTACCATATTTTTTAGGTTGCCCGTACGCAATAATTTGGATTAAGGAGGGTGAAAGGGTTTCAGGATAGAAAGGGGGTTATATATAAGAATTACAAGCTATCACAAAAAAAATAACCCGATTATTTTTTCTCATAACAATGTTCTACTATAGTTATATATATAATATATTGGGTATATAATATAATTAAGTATATATTAATTAGTCACACACACACGGTTGTGTAATATTTCCAATTTTTTAGCCTGCATTGCAGCAGATATGTGACAATCAACTAATTAAACATCAAATATTTTAACATTACACTTTTTTTTTCTTATTCTTTTTTTTTTTTTTTTTTTTTTTTCCTGAGTTCTTAACTACTGAAAAATTGCTTTCAAAATTACACGATTATATTTTTGAAAAATCCCTCATTATTATTTTGACACCATATTTTTGGCACACTTATGTAAGATTGTCTGCCACAATTTTTAACATATTTGGCAAATATATAATTTATTTTATTATTAATTAATTATTTATTTATTAACACATATTACGCTAATTTTATTAATATATTTTTTTTCTTTGCGATATATTGGCACATTAATATTATATATAAGTAAACATTAAAAAACAATTTTTTTTTAATTGTGCAACTTTTCTTTTAACAAATTTTTTTTTAATACTATCACCCAAAAATTATTGCTTTAACGAACCAAAATATTTTTTTAAGTCTTATTTATTATTAACTTTAGGAATATGAAATGGTTTTAAATTTGTAAAAACTGACGTAAATCGTCTTTAAAAATTAAAAAACTTGACGAAATTTTATTAAATTAAATAATAAAATAAACAATTAAAAAAAAAAAAAAAAAAAATAGGGCGATCTTTTTAAATATCGTCCAATAATATAGTTAACAATTAAGTAAAGAAATAATTTTTTAAAATATTTGTTCAGTTTTTACAAAGGCATACCCAAACATTTCCATAAGGTACATGTTATTTATTTATTTTTTGTCCACTTTTTGAAGCAGACAAAACGTTTGTGAGATCAATTAAGTATTCACTTAGTCGTCATGTAAAAGTGATGATGATCGTTAGTTTACATGTTAATTGAATAAGACGCGACAAAATATTTATTATTTACCTTCAAAGCTGCAAACAAAAAGTTAACAATTTGTTTTCTTATTTTTGAGATTCTCTCATTTAGTTTTATAAACTCTCTAAATCTTTGGTCGACTTTTTTTTTTTTTTTTTTTACTAAATTTCCTAAAAAAACAACAAAAATCCACTTTGACAAGAAAATCGCCGTACATACGTATGCACGTGTGCCACGAATAAGTCTCGCTTATGAAGGCAATTTCAAAGTGTGCCGCAAGATTAGCAAAGTAGTAGAGCTCAAAAACAGTTTTTTTTTTTTTTTTTTGAAAACTCGTGACTTGAAAATAAGTTTAAAAATATGAAAAATGCAAAAAAAATAACGGGAAAAAAAGTGACATTAAAATTGTATTTTTTTTTTATTTCCACAGAAACATACGAAATAAATACGTAATAATTATACCATTCTAATTTCATCAGCTCCTCACAACATAATTTCTGCTATATTGTAAAATAATTCTGCTGTTTCAAACTAGTAGTATATAAATGACGTACTTGATTTGCATATACTTTTCAAGCTGTACAATTGAGCTCAACTACTTCGCTTTCCCTCCCAAACATGCACTCAAAAGTTGCCTCCACAAAACTGAACTTCCATTCTCGTTTTTATTTCTGCAGTATACATATGAAAAAATATCAACCCGATCAAACGAGATATTTTTTATTTTGGGAATTTATTAGCGAGAAAAATATCTTTTTTTATTTACGTGCCGCTATTTTACTTCTTTTTCTCACTATTTACCCGTTTCTTTTTTTATCCCCCACGAAATCTTTCTTGATTATATAATTACTATAGTATATATATGTATATATATATAATTTTTTTTGAATACAATTAGTTCTATATATATGTAATGACAGAGCAAATATAGTAAATAGATTTTTTTAAAATTATTTTTAAAACTATTATTATTATTTTTTTAGAATTCTCGTAATAACTTTATAATAAAGACATTTTCTTGCATCTTAAATATTTTGATTGTTTTTTTTTTTTACGACAATTCTACATTTAATTAATATTATTTCCTTACAAACTAGTTATTATTATTATTATTAAGTCCTACAGCTAAAACAGTTGAATATGTATATATTTCAATCAATTTATTTCAATTTTTATGTCTTTTTTTTTTCAGCGCTAAAAACGCACGCTTTCATTTGATTCCGACATTTTTTTTTTTTTTTTTTTTTTTTTGCCGGGGGTATAATATATATTTTTTTATTATTTTACGAATGGTCTCAGCCACCCTCCTTCAATCACAGCTACACGTTAAGTTATTAAACCCTCAGTCGACATTGTATATCACCCCTGCTCAACTCCCCCCTAATATAAAGCAAATGGAAATACTTTTTTTTTTTTTTTTTTTTTTTTTTTTTACGTAAGTTTTGCTTGGTCCTAGCAAATTTGTTGCATATTATAAGAGCTACATTTTTAATTAAATTGTTAACTTTTTTTGAAGCAATTTTAAATAAATTTTGCGATAAAAATTACTTGCACAATAAGATATTATGTATGTGCACTTAATTTTATTTATTTATTTATTAAAAATAGATAAATTGCTTTAAAATTGTATAAAAGTATAATTGAAAAATAAAGCCCAATATGCATTCAATACAATCTAAGCCAAAATGTACAATTGATGAATATTTACTTACGTAAGAAATGAGCCATGGCTAACTCACAATAATTACTAACACGCGACATAAAAAAAAAAAAAAAGTTTCCATTAATTTGATTTTTTGTTTTTGTTTATATTTTTGTTATTAATAATTTTTGTTTATTTAACAGTTAAATCCCCTCTCTTAATAGTAAAATAGTGCTAAGAATTTAATATTAAAGATTTGAACACACTTATACTTATATACTTTACTATAGAGTGCAATCTTTTAATTATCTAACAATTTCTGTGATTTTTAAATACTTATGTTTTTTTTAATTATTATTATTATTTTTTTTTTTTGGCACATATATAACAAAATTAGGGAATAATTTTGGGAAAATATTTGTAAGGGCGTGGGGGGGGGGGGGAGGTTTTTTTTTTGGGTGAAACAGGTGATATGATGACAACCATTGTTTACATTTTAAAATCATTCTTGTGTTGACCACTGATAAAAGTTAAAGCAAGTTAAATCTTTCATATTAGTTCTATTTAACTCTCAAATCAGCTGTGGTAACCCATGTACACTTTTCACAATTTATAAAAATCAAACAAAAAAAATCATCACAATCCATCTCGATAAAAATATACTTTTTAAAAAAACAAACATTTTTTTTATATATATATAAAAAACAAAGATAATAAATAAAAATCAGGGTTAGATACATTAATATAAAAAACTTTTAACACTAAAAGTTAATCTTTCTTTTTTTTTTTTCTTTTTAACTTTTTTTTCTTCTAAGATGTAAGATATAAATAAAATTCTGCATTTAAAAATGCATTTTTTTCTCTTTTTTTGTTATGTGTTACTTGTATGGTGTTTGGATTTTATATTTCTTTTTTTGTCATATAACGTGAATAGATACATAAAAAAAGCACATTTTTTTTTTACTTAATTTTCTTTTTTAATTTTTTTTTTTGATCCCTTCACCATGCGATTTAACTTTGTATTAAAATTAAACCCTTAATATTTTTTTTTTTTTAATTTGTCAAATATTTTTTTATTTTTAATTATTAAAACCATAAGCATATTTGAATGGATTTATAGAAAAACACGAATTTCAAGTTGAAATTTGATGACAAATTTGGTTTTAAAAACCAGTTCCGAGTTAAAAATTAAATTTGTAGAAATTTCTCTCAGATAGTTACGGTGGTTGTAAGCAATTGTCGTACTGTACTTGTCGCAATTTTCGCAATAAATTGCACGCAAATTGTGTAATTATAATACCAAAACTTTACAGACATGACATATACGATTTCATAAACAAATTGTCACCTAAATCAATCAATAGTATTTTCTAATATTTCCAAACTGCAGTATGGTTTTAATAAATTAAGGGTCTAATTCATTTTGTTTCAAATTGCTATAGCTCTTGCACTGAGCCCCTATTGTTGATATTTTGGTGGCATGCGCTCCCTCTAGTGTATGGGTGCTTTGACAATATGGTTTGGCGCGATGTAATGGTAGCCAGGTAGAGCCATCCCTGCTGTTTCCATGGATATCCTACGAAAAGAAAGCCAGAATGTGCACAACACGTCATAACACTGGGTCACAGCTATAACTATATTGCAAGCCACTGTCTGTACTCGAGTATCAAATCATCTTCATTTGTATATAAGTAAGCAGCTTCAGTAGCCAGTGCAATGTAATCCTGGTGACGAGCTGATTACATTGAACTGGCTACTGAAGCTGCTAACATTAATCAATATTGATTTGTATACAAGTTAGCAGCTTCAGTAGCCAGTGCAATGTAATCCTGGTGACGAGCTGATTACATTGAACTGGCTACTGAAGCTGCTAACTAGCTAACATCAATAAATATTGATTTGTAGACAAGTTAGCAGCTTTAGTAGCCAGTTCAACGAAATAAATTTGTCCCTTGAACAAAAATAACTACGTAATAATTATCCTAACTCACTTTCAGCACAATTTGTACAATACAACAACAATATAGCAAAAATACTATTTGTATAGCATAAATATTTATGTTGTAATTTAGCATTATTTATGCTATGACATTTACCTAAAAAATAAATTATGTAATTTATGCTGCATTTATGCCAATCTAGCATAAACTATGCTAAATCAGCACAATGTAACATAAATAATTATGCTGTAAAACATAATATTTATGCTAGGTAACATATTTATTATGCAGTATTGCCTAAATTATGTTGTATTTAACAAATTGTGCTGCAAAGTAGTCAGCATAATTCTTACATATTTATTTTTGTTGGTGTACTTGACAAGATTTCTCACCAGTTTGCGAGGCTACAGAAGTGACGTAAAGCATTATAGCACAACTAGAGTACAGACCAACTTGAAATAATCAAATTAATTAATAAATTAGTAACAATTAACTATACTTTTATACACCCTTCAATTGATCATTTTGTGCCTTTTTTTAAGACTAAATTTGCAAAAAAATAATAATAATAATAATAAAATATAAAAAAAAAAAAAAAAAAAAAAAAAAGCTTTGACGTTTTTAGCAACAGAGTTTTTGATTCAAAATTTTTAAAATTAGAAATCCAAAACTGACGAAAAATTTAGGTAATTTTACGAGAAAACTTTATTTGTTTGAAATGTGCAATGAGTGTTGCTCCCTCCATTACTACTCATTAATTTAATTTACATAATATATGTTTTAACATGCATATAATATATCAAATATTACAGTGCTCCAAAATTATTAAAAACTTGTCTTAATTAAAGAAAATCGGGTACGTTTAGAAAATCTTAAAGATCAATTGAAAATTCTAACTTTTTTTTTTATCATAAGACCTCACTTCTAACTTATAAGAAGCTAAAAATTTGTTTACAATTAAAAAAAAAAATAATAATAATAGGCCTTATAATAATAATAATAAAAATTTAAAGAAGATACCAGATGGCTTCTTCAATGTTAGATAATGAGAAGATACTGTTCATAAACACACATTATGACCCAAAGCCCTTCAGTAGCCCCGTGTTAGCCCTTTAAACTTCCGCTCATCCTGCAAGATATGCAACCCGCTACAACATTTTCTATAGTAAATCCGTAACTATGACGTAAAAGTACGGGAAGAGTTGCATATCTCGCAGGATGATCACGAGTTTGCGGGGCTACGGAAGTGCTTTGGGTTATCATATGTGACTTAATGGACAGTTCTTCTCATTATCTAACATTGAAGAAGCCATGTAACCACTGTACTTTAACTAATTAAGTAATTTTATTTAATTAGTTAACTAGTTAATCTAATTAACTAATTAAAAATAATAAAGTTTTAAAATAAAACATCCGTACACGAAAAAAAAAAAAAAAATAGCACTTTGTCATGATAGAATTGCAGGGTGTATAAGTTGTTAATATTTAATAATTCTAAATATTCATATTCACCTTTTGATTTTGCTCACAATGAGGGTAATATCTTACAAAAAACCTACGCTAACTCCAAGAATTAAAACCAAATTGAGCCACTCTTGCCCAAGTAAAATCTAATTTAATTCAAAAATTTTATATCATTTTTAAAAACTAAACTTTTTCAAAAAAAAAAAAAAAAAAAAAAAAAAAAAAAAAAAAAAAAAGGAATAATTTTTTTTAACTATGCTAAAATACGATTTAATTAAAATATAAAATTTTTTTTAATTAAATAATAATTAAGTTATATGTAGTAATTTATTGTCGATGCAGTTACTTAAGATTGAAATGGGTTTTGAGAAAGATAAAGAATGACATCAGTATTATTATATTTGATATTTCTATTCTCAGTAATTTTTGATCTGTACATTTTTTTTGTTTTTCAGTAAAATACGTTGAATAATATTTATCATATTTCTATCATAATTACACTTAATTAATTATAGAGACAAAGAGAGAGAAAGAGAGAGAAATGAACATTTTAAGAAATAACAAATTATAATTATCTATACATAAGGAATGAAGGCGGTAACGAAGCAATTAATTAGTTAATTAAAATCCTGGTTCAATTTTTTAAAAATTTTGTAAACAATGTAGCTGAATATGACATTTTGATGCTAAAACTTAAAGCAGAGGTGAAACACTTGTTACAGTGGAAATATTAAAAAAAAAAAAAAAAAAAAAAAGTTCATCAGTTTTTAGCATCAATTTCACGATCATTTTTATCTTCCCAGAGTAACCATTTTAGAACTGAACCCAGCGGGCAATTCAAAATATCATCCCTCATTTTTAATAATGGCCAGTGATTTGCAAAACTCGCCCCCCCCCCCCCAAAGTCACGAGTCATGATTTAATTAAAAACTTTAATTACCGCAGTCATGATAGTAATAATTAAGTAATAAAAAATAATTATTAAATATTTCTAGTGTCGTCTAGGACGTAACCACATATTTAAAACTACTGCTCTAGCTTTTTATTTTAAAAGGATTATTTTCATAATTCATAATAATAAATCCTTTTTTTTTTAATTAAAAAAAAAAGAAAAAAAAATCAAAATTAAAAATTCTTTGCCTGCAAAAAGCAGGATTGATATGATCAGTTTCCAGGGATTCCTTTCTTAACTTACAAAATAACTGCAAAAAAACACCCTCATTTGCAAACATAAAAAAATCAAAACTATCTTAATTAAAATATATGATTTAATATATACGTTTCTAAATAAAATTAAAAAAAAAAGAAAACATTTATCCAACCTATTTGCTGCTCCTAAATTTCTAATATACAGGGTTAAAAATTTAACACACAAATTGGGCAATTTTGAAAAATAATAATAAAAAGTAGGATTATAATTTTAGCGGGATTTCAATGATATTACTGGGTACCTAATTAAAAAAAAAAAAAAAAAAAAAAAAAAAAAAAAAAAAGGTATAAACAAGGAAAAAAAATTGAAATATAACTGAAAGGATAGCCATATGGATTAGGTTGGATAAAATTGTTCTTTTTTTCTTTTTTTGTAAAAATTGAAAAAAAGAAAGTTTAATTGATATCATGGGTAGATAGATATTCAGGGGTGGCACAATAAATTTATTATATGTTTGTTTATAATAAACCAGGAGCAGGAATTTAGAGTGAAGGAGGCGCTTAATACGGAGCAAATTTGCTTCGGTCAGATTTTTGCATTTTGGCTCCTCCGCTGGGCTGGTTTCCTCCGTTATTTCCTCCCGTGGGGGCTCGCAGCTTGGGCTGATAGTTCTTGTGGGCTCGGTGCACCCCCGTGGTCTGTACGGGCTGTGAAGAGCCGGGAGCCAGAAGTTCAGAGAGACCTCCGAGAGCACTCAGCCCCCCTAAGCCACCCAGGGCGCCGAGAGCGCCAGGTTTGGCTAGGAGTTGCGCTAAAGGAATAGCTGCATTGGCCAGCGGAGAATTGGAGGTCGAGGGTGAAGAACTCTGGCCAGATGAGCCACCTCCGGAATTTGGATTGGGGGTCTTTTGGGCTTCTAGGTTAGCTTTCTGCAGTTCAATGCTGGGAAAGAGAGAAAAAAAAGAGACCATGGGGATCGGTAAGGGTTAACTAAGGAATAAGTCTTGAGTTTTTTTTTTTTTAATATATCTTTTTTTTTTTTTTTAATTTTAATTTTTTTATATAAAATAATAATGCACCGCGAGTCCCACCCTACTGGTAAAATTGACTTCAGTATTGCATCCAAATATTTTCAACTTCTAAACTCTAAAATAATAATAGGTAATAATAATAATAAAAAAAACAAACGCAACATAATACAGTGCGTTATATCACAATTTTCATAAAATTTCAATTCTTTTGAAATATTTTATCTGGTCTTTGAGAAAATAAAACTATTACACAAAATTGAGACAAATTGAAATACTATGCATATTTTAATAAGAATAAACTTAAGGTAAAAAAAAAAAAGAAAAAAAAAAAAAAAAAAAAAAAAAAAGAGTATAAACTGCCATGAAAATGATTTAAACATCATTGGGTAACAATTTAAAATTAATTGTCAGGCGACTCATATTAATTATTTATGAAAAGGCGCGATTTAATAACTTACAAAACGTGTTTAAAAAAAAAAAAAAACTTAAAATTTAAAATAAAATGGATTGAAAGTACAATACACAAAGAAATATATAGGGATAAAATACTGAAGCTAAACAAAAAGCAAAACTAAATAATAATAATATAGGCCTATATATATCCTATGTATAAATTTAAATAAGGGGGGGGACCCGCGTGCAGATTTGGCACACACAATATTTTGTGATGATAATAAATAATTGTTTTGTAGTATAGAAAAATATTTAGTCTAATATTTCATGATCATTAAAGGAGTAACAAAAAAAATAATGGTGGCAGAAGAAGCGAAGAGATGGTAATATTTTTAATTTTTGTGCATTCAAAATGTGACAGTACATTTGACTGTAATAAACGTTGATCAGACAGCTTACTGTAATAAATAATAAAACACACTCGGGCGGCGCAATTTTTGTCTTATTTTACAGGGAAAACAGTTCAGTTACGTAGACGTAACTCTTCAGTACAAACCAATAACTTGGTTGCATAAAGTTTAAACAGTAACTTTTTAGTATAAACGTTATGGTAATAGTTACATCTGAAATAACTTTGTATATGTACAACTCTGGCCAAAAGTTCCCGAAAAATTTGCATAGGCAACCCGCAACCACACTATGTTATCTTTCTGAGAAATCGCAGCGGCCGCCGCTGCCCCGTATGGGAACTTTTGGTCAGAGCTGTAGAGTAACATTTCGACTTTATGAAGTCACAAGGGGCCACTTCGTAAAATCTAGTATATTAACATATAAACGCCTATGTACGTAACTCCCTCTAGTTTATTAATATTGAAATACCTATGTAACTCAATGCTGGCAACTAAAAAATGACTTCATAATAACAAGAAATTCGTAAGATCAAACTTCATAAAATCGAGTTTTTACTATGTATAGGGTGTATGCATTCATGTTAAAGTCATGGGTGGCATAGGAAAATAAATCATTTTGCCAGTTTAAAAACACTATGCATAATTTTTGAGAGCATTGATGTTGTAAATATGTTGGATTAGTATCTCAAGTATATATGTGATAAAAATAAAAATAACAAAAAATTAAACGATTCCCCAAATAAAATTGGCTTAAATGAAGTTTGTCCTATGTTGAGCAATGTTATTCACTACTCCAGTATGGCCTCTAAGCACATTAAATAAGATGTCATCCGCATACACCCTATACATATATCTAACGAAGTTATTATAAAAAAAGACCCCAGTAGAAACTTTTTAGTTAGTTTTTGCCGTGTACTGTAACGTAGCTGTCTGATTTTTATTACAGTTAAATAATTGTGTGACTTGATGAACAAGCATGCTATACATCAACTGGTCACTGGGGGAGGGGAGGGGAGGGGGAACATTCACTCAAGTCAAGCACCAAACCTTGCAATACTTTGTGAGCAATAGGCATAGCACGACGACATGATTAATTAGGTTATGTATTTTCACAACTTTAATCCAACAAATAATATTTGATTAACCCACGTAAAATAAGTAAGCGTCTTTTCAATTGAGTTATGATATATAGTTGCTTTTAGCTTGCATGCATACACAAAATTTGACTTTAACTTACTGGCAGTTTTTTTTATTTTAACCACTAATACGACCTCTCTAATTTTTTTGTACTAAAATTTCTGATCACAATTAAATTTAATCACAAATGTAAGTAACTCCTGGCACTAATCTCTAACCTAATTAGTTCCTCTAGCACCAACTTTGCACTCATTTTCATAAGTAGAAAAACCTTAGTTTGTATGATTAATAATAAAGAAAATGCTATAATTAGAAGCACTGGCCTTACTTACCACAGTAGAAGTTGTACGGAGAGGTCGAGGTGTCACGTGGCACACAGTTTAGTCATAATGTTTATATAACTGAGAGCTCTTGTCATATATATATATATATATATATATATATATATATATATATATATATATATATATATATATATATATATATATATATATATATATATATATATTAATGACAAAGAGATTTATAGTAGAGGCAAAAAGTCTGTGGACTCCAACTTCAAAAAATTATATCTCGTTAAATAAACTATGCATTAAAAAAATAAAAACATATTCTGAATCCTTGGTATGTTGGCTGTAAATACAATGTTTTAGTTTTGTCTTGCACGTTACGGTTCATTAGCAACGGCGTGATATATGACGTAACCTACCAAAATTACGCATAAAAAGTAGTGTATCTTGCTCAAAAAGTATCTAAAAAATATAAAATTTTGTACAATTGTGTATGTCAATAACTTACGTGTATATAGTTAATTTCAAAAATTTTAATTGATAATTAGTCATTTAATGAAACAATTAACATGTGCCACTTCGGCGTACACCTGCAAAGCAGCCAGTTAGTTTTAAATCATGTGACTTACATACACTTATCCATTGATATGTCTATTTTTCATAAAACAAACTCAAAATATCAAATTACAATTATTGAAATTTATAATTTGACAAAATCAGAGTAATACAAATTTAATAAAAAAAATGCATTTTGCAAATTATAATATTACCTTTTTTACCTGTGAAAAGAACGGCTAATCATGACAAGAGGTAACCTCAGTGACTTCACACCGCCCAGGCAGTGTATATAATAAAAGCGGAGACGAGCTACCTCTTGTTATTATTGGCCATTCTTTTCACAGGTAAAAAAGGTAATATTATAATTTGCAAAAGGCATTTTTTTATTAAATTTTTATTGCTCTGATTTTGTCAATTATAAATTTCAATAATTTTAATTTGATATTTTGAGTTTGTTTTATGAAAAATAGACATATCAATGGATAATTGTATGTAAGTCACATGATTTAAAACTAACTGACTGCTTTGCAGGCGTACGCCAAAGTGGCGCATGTTAATTGTTTCATTAAATGACTGATTATCAATTAAATTTTTTGAAATTAACTATATACATGTAAGATATTGACATACACAATGGTACAAAATTTTATATTTTTTAGATAATTTTTGAGCAAGATACACTACTTTTTATGCGTAATTTTGGTAGGTTAGGTCATATATCACGCCGTTGCTAATGAACCGTAACGTGCAAGACAAAACTAAAACATTGTATTTACAGCCAACATACCAAGGATTCAGAATATGTTTTTATTTTTTTAATGCATAGTTTATTTAACGAGATATAATTTTTTGAAGTTGGAGTCCACAGACTTTTTGCCTCGACTATACTTCAAGTACAGTACAATGAAAAAAGCCCTGTTATGAAATGAACTTTATATAACTGAAGCTGTGTGCCACATGAGACCTCGACCTCTCCATAAAACTTTTACTGTGCTAAGTAAGGCCAGCGCTGCTAATTATATCCCCTTTCTGATTTACAAAAACACCAATAATACTAAAACCAAAATAAATATAACATAATTATATATATATCACACACACATATATATCGACCTTGTTGCGAAAAAAATGTCTATCTTGTATTTTGTCTGGGGAAGCAAAAGGTCTATCTCGTTTTTTGTCAGTGGAAGCAAAAGGTCTATCTCGAGCGCCATCTCCATAACGTTCGGGAACGAGATAGACCTTTTGCTTCCACTGACAAAAAAAAAAAAAAAAAAAAAAATGAGATAGACCTTTTGCTTCCCCTGACAAAAAACGAGATAGACCTTTTGCTTCCACTGACAAAATACGAGATATATATATTTTTTTTCCACAACAAGATCGATATATATGTTATATATATGTACTAAAAATTACTAAAATAAAACAAACAACTTGAACAATATAATTAAACTAAAGAAAACGTAACAAGAAACAAATCTGCCAGTAACAAAATCTTGCACTTCACTTCACATTCAAACATTCATTCCAAGTTGTTGTTTTTTTTTTTTTTTTTTTTAAATAACAACTTTAAGCAGAGGGATCTGCATTAGATTTAAAGCAAGGTAGTCTGCATTAGATTTAAAAATAAGAACTTAAAGCATAGTGGGGACATTTGGGCACCTTGACATATAGGATATTATATAATTTTAAGTTTAAATTTGACTATCAGATATGTTGTTTAAATTTTGGAAGATAAAGAGGGTACATATAGATAGATAGAAAATTAAATTAGACGAAACATGCAAAATTAAAATATTTGATGAACCCAGAGATTACACAGATACAGCCATAGAAAATAATATTCAGTCATGTTTAAACACAATGACGTTAGTTAACAAGACAAACAAGACAAACTTATAAAAATTTCACTTCTTTTTACAACAATTTGCTCTATTTTAAAATGTAAAGACATAGAACACGTTGAACAAAAAACATGTCTAATATCCTAACATATCTAAATATCAACGTTGATTTGACCACAGTCATTGATTTCTAATTTATTTTACGTTCACAAAATGACATCATAGCTCGCCTGTTTCCACGTGCGTTGACCGCAGTGAGTTGTGACGTCATAAACCCACAGCTTACCTACAGCTTGAATGTAAAATAAATCACAAATCAATGACACTGGCCAAATCAACGTTGATATTTGACTTTTTTTTTTTTTTTTTTTTTTTGTTCAATGTGCTAAAAAAAATTTAGAGCAATAATATTAAAATGCACAAAAAAAGCAGTTAAAGTTAATATTTTTAAGTGAACTCTCGAAGACTGTATCAATGTAGCCAAATAAAAAAAAAAAAAAAAAAAAAGAAAAAAAAAATGCAACAGAAAGCAGAAAAGAGAAACAAATAAATTTTGTAATTAAAAAAAGATAGAAAGAGATTTGAAAGTTCATTGGTCGGATCACTAAAAACTATAGGGTAGTGAATGACAGATAAAATTGGGGTTGACGGGGGGTTGAGAAATAGAAGGCAGGGAGGGGAGGGGGGTTTAGGGAACAACTGCAGAATAAAATTTCGGGTTAAGGCTAGAAAAAGAATTAACATAAGGTAGTAGAGACTTTTTTTTTTCTTTCTTTATCATTATTATTTTTTTTTGGAAAAAATGTTTGGGCATATTTTTATTAGTTTTTTTTATAAGGTTTTTGGAGGGTGATAAAAATAAAAGTCAATATTGATTGATGAAGCAGCAATGCTGATGACTGCTAACCTACCTATATATTTGTATGTAGTCTAGCTGTATATCGAGGCCACACTTGCGACAGCGACACCTTGGTGACAGTGTGACACCAAGACGTCGCTGGGGTACAGTGCACAGTGGAAGGTAAAAGTATGTGTAGTGATAGACTTACCTCATGTTTATGAGATACTGGGCTAGGGCTACGGCCTCGGGGTTGCCTGTGATTGTGATGGTACGATCTGAACTTGCTCCGTCGCCTCGTTCTTCACAATTAGATATGCGGATCATCGCGCCACTGATTTGCCTGTCAACATAATACCACAGTGCATTTAACATCATGCAGGTAGTCAGTTTAAAAAAGTATTAAAAAATTTATACAGTTTAAAACATGTAAAAGTATGGCTAGAATTTCTCATTTATGTTGGTGCAATAGCTTCTTCAAATATTGTAAAAAAAAAAAAAAAAAAAAAAAAAAAAAAAAAAAAAAAAAAAAAAAGTTTTGCTCATAAGCGTAATGTTCAATTAGGGGACCCTTAGCTTTCTCCACTCGCTAAACCACTAAGTTCCATTAGGAAAGGTTAAACCATTTTGGTTTGAATGTTAAATCAAAGAAATGACAGGAGAAAGCAAGAAGCAAACAGTGGCTTACTTAGCACGATGAGGTCCTCACGTAGCTTGGTGATGGCACAGCTTACACAAATATTTACAACTTTACTGCAATGTTTCAGCAACTGAGGGAGGTTGTGGGGCTAATTTTGGGGTTAAAATAGAAATTGTAGGAGGAGCCTGTTGTTGAACTTGATTATAGCATTTTCTTTCTAATTTATCCTTACATACCTAATTTCTGCGATCTTTGTCCCTGCTTTGCCTATGATGCAGCCGATCAGTTCGTTAGGCACGGTCATCTCGTGTGTTTGTGTCTGGGTGCCTGCGGTGGGGCGGTTCTGGTTGTTGGTTCTCAGTTGACTGCCTGCTAGGGCCGCCAGAGCTGCACATACGTTAATCAATCAATCAATCAATCTTGCAAGCTTAAGCTTACTACAGCTTCACAACTAACATGAAGTAATAGAAATTAAAAATGTATATTTATTATCAATTATCTATAAAATAAAGTGAAAAGGAATTTTCTAGTTAAAATTTCGTGTTAATAAATTAAATAATCATAATTAAAATTATTACTAATACAATTAAAAAAAATCATATTAACATTACATGTCTAACATTTTTAACTATTTATTGTAACTGACTGTACTGTAAAACAGTTAAGTTAAATTGAGAGTTTGTACGCCTGATTACGCCCAATAAAAGCCGTTAATTATTATTATTATTATTAACAATATGTAACGAGAAAAAACATCGCGGTTATAGAAAATCATAAAAATAGCAGCACTGGCCTTACTTACTTAGCACAGTAGAATTCGTATGGAGAGGTCGAGGTCGAACGTGGCACACAGTTTAGTTATATAACTAAAGCTGCGTGCCACATGAGACCTCAACCATCTTCTACTGTGGTAAGTAGCATATATAATTAATTAGGAAACATTAAACCATTTCAGTTTGAATATATAATCAAATAATAGGATAGGAGAAACCAAGAAGCAAGCTGTGGCTTGCTTAGCACGATGAGGTCCTTAGGTAGCTTGGTGAAGATCTTGATAGCTTACACAAATTACACAAACTTGTAAGTACTTGTGTAAGCTGTGCCATCACCAAGCTACGACATCATTGTGATAAGTAAGACACTGCTGTTGGTTTCTCCTGTCATTTCTTTGATTACATACATATAAGTAAGTAAGTAAGTAAGTAAGTAAGTAAGTAAGTAAGTAAGTAAGTAAGTAAGTAAGTAAGCAAGTAAGTAAGTAAGTAAGTAAGTAAGTAAGTAAGTAAGTAAGGCCAGCACTGCTATTCTTCAATATTAACTAACACACAAGTAACTACTGTATATGCCAAGTCTATCTAAGCTACAATAACATCATGACTTATGTACTACTAAATAAACTTACTTTTGTAGCAGTTTTTAAAATACATAATACATAGCATATTGAGGGCTACGCAGCATTTCGGTACTATTACAAACTCCGCGGGTACATTTTTGGCACATGTGCATTCTCCAAATCTTTATATGCTTAGCCTGTACAGATGTGCCATTAGTACGCGTGGGGTAGATTGCACATGTGCCAAAATTGCACCCGTGGATATTGCACAAGTACTGAAATGCCGAGTAGCCCTCGATATGCTATTATTAAAAAGCGGAAAAATAGTCTTTAGACTATTCTCAACATTAGACTTTTTTGTTGTTGTTGTTTTTTACTAAAAATGTCCACGAATCACACAATTTATGTTCATACAAAATATAAAATAATCCTATTTATTGACTATTTTAGTCTCACTCAGAGACTATATAATGGACTTTTCAGACTTTGTCTGACTATTTTGCCATTTCTTTTCTTTTTCTTTTTTTTCCAATGTTTTTTTTGTTATTTGCAATAAAAATAACCTGAAATTAAAAAAAAAAAAAAAAAAAAAGTTTTTAGAGGCACTACTATTATTATTATTTTATTAAATGCAACACCAAGAATGATATTGAAATTTGTTTGTTGAGGCACTTTCTAAGAGATCCTTCAAAAACTAAACTTTTCACAAGTTATACCTACTATTAAAATATACGAACCACTATTGTGCTATAAATTTCAAATACTATTCTCCGACTATTTTTAGAGTATTTTAAAAATTTTGGTAGCATTTTGATGAAAAGATAAGACTATTTTTCCACTCCCTAGTGACATGTGACTGCAAGAGCCTATGAAAGAAGCAACTCTGTTTTGAGGTCAATTTTTTAGCAATTTCACCTCACATCAGCTTTCATTTCAACGTAATGAGCATGTGTTATACATTTCAACGTAACGAGCATGCGTTATACAGTTTAACGTAACGAGCATACGTTATACATGGAAACAAAAGCCTACATGTGATCAAAATCACTTTCAGTCAGCTTCAAAAAAAGTTATTTCTTTCTTAGTCATGCATTCACTCACTTGCACGTGATCACAACACAAATGCGTACACATGGGAGATACACATGTTCAATTACATAGATGTAACTTCATGGTATTTCTTCAGCTCTTCACATTTTAAAAAACTTTCTATAAATATAAGAAATTTGATTGGTCTTCAAAGTAACTTTTTGATTATTTTTTTCCCATGTAGGACTAGGCTAGTTTAAAATACCTGCTTAATATGTGTGTTAATACAAGTTACCTGCAGTGTTAATATAAGTTACCTGCTGGGTTCAGTCCTCCTGCGTTGTTGGTGCCGATGCCGCCCAAGCCGAGAGCCGCCAACCCTGCCAACTGCGTATTACCCAGTTTGGAAATCTGCGACATAGAAGGTCAGCCTTGCAAACTAACACGGGGCCCGGGCAATACTTAGCGACCCACATTTATGTTTATGTTAAGTGACTTCCAAGTATTTCATATCACATTATCTTTCTTACACATTGCCCTAGCGTCAGAGGTCATGAAAACAACCAATGGCGCAAGTGCAACGTCTCATAAATATCATTTCAAGTAGCTTTACTTTTAAGTGGCTACAAAACAGCTTTCTCACAGCAGACACGCAGGCTCGGGATGGAAAATAAATAAAAAATAAAGGATTTTTACAGAACTCTACTGGATTGATTATTATTATTTTTTATATATAGGCCTATATATATATACATACATATATATATATATATATATATATATATATATATATATATATATATATATATATATATATATATATATATATATATATATATATATATATATTTTTTAAGCCAGTCAACTAGTGTAATACTAGGCTTTTATGTTCATGTCTTATAAAATGAAGATGTATGCATTTATTAAACCATTTTCAGAAAAACTGTTTAAATAACATTTAAGATCATGGTTTTACATGCATATTCTAAAAAGAGCCTTGCATTTTTTTTTTTTAACAATTATACAAGCTTTACAAAGTACACTTGATCAACGCACGTGAAAAGCCATACACTATGAATCCTGTAACTTGTAGTTAACTAGAAGAACATCAATTGTTCTGAGGCTGGTGAGAAGTGATTTTACTCACTTCTGTTCTGACACATGTGTAGTCAGTAAAAATGTAAGCAGACGTCAGCAAAATCACTTAAAATCAGTCTCAGAACAGTTTCTTTTATTTTTTATTTTTTACTAGTGAATTGCAACTTACAGAACTCAAGTGTACGACCATTAGAAGTAATTTTTGATATGCTTTGATCAAATTTTTTTGGTATATATAAAGTTGAAGTTGCAAACCAACGAAGCTGTTTTGTTGCCTTGTGTTACTTGAAGGTCACTGAACACTTCCTTGCAGCACTGCAATATTTGTCCCAAGTATGTATATGGGTCCCAGCGTAGAGTACATATAGAGAGAGGTCCACATCAAAGTATAATATACAAATGTATATACGTATCACATGCATGATAATTGTTTGCATCAAAACATCCACCAATCAAGTCAGGACGGGTTTGCTTGCTTGGGGCGCCACAACAAGCAGTCATGTGAAACTTTAACTGTACATCTGTCAACAATTTTATATTCTCTATAGACAGGGGGGGGGGGGGGGGGAGGGGGATTTATTATGAAATTTTGAAAGAAAAAAAAGTAAGAAAAAAAAATATTCAGTTATGTGTTATAAAAGAAAGCATTGGCCTGAATCAATATAATATATATAGGTACTCAAAGAAGAAAGGATAGAAGAAAACAAGCAGCGCCTTACCACGATGAGGTCCTTACGTAGCTTGGTGAAAATCTTGATGGCACAGGTTGTTGCCCTCGAAACGTCTTAAAACTTGTAAATATATTTGTGTAACCTGTGCCATTAAGATTTTCACCAAGCTACGAAAGGACCCCATCGTGGTAGGGCACTTGTTGGTTTCTACTATCCTTTCTTTGATTATCAATGCAAACCGAAATGGTTTTAACCTTTCCTAATTATTTACATAATATATAGGTATGGTATATGTAAGTTTCTACAATTTTTGAGTTCATTAAGTATTTTTATTTATACAAAAAATTGTACAATTTTTTTATCAGTTTGAAATTTCATCCAAATAGGCCAAATATTCCCTTAGATATTTCATGTTAGTTTATATTTTTGAAATGACACCAACATGCATAAGTTGACGTCCCTGTTTCATTTGAAGTTTTCAAAAAACCAATTAAAAATACTTAATGAACTCACACAATATAAATTTGCATATCAATTGATTCAGGATGTCTTATTTTATAATAACAAAGAAAATTGACCACCATTTTTTCCCCTCATTGAACACTAAGCTGTATACAAGAAAATCTAAAACTTAATTAATTTAGCTTTGATAATTTGCTTAAATGACAATTACAAGGAAAACTGTTATAATTAAAAAAATTCAAATAAACATACAACAGTTGGCAGAATTTCCAAAAAGATGCATTTGTATAGTTGTTGACATGACCGCTTGTTTCTGACAGTTTATGACTCACAAAGGTACAAATATTGCAGTGTTCTCCCCCTCCCACCCCCCTAGGTACCCCAGTACGGACATCAATATACAATAACACATCAAATATTCACCCAGCCAACATTGTCAATCATTTTGCTTTAGGTAGGCGTAGGGGAGGTCAAAAAAAAGTAGGGGTTGGAAAAAAAAAGTATATAAAAAAAAAATACACTTAGACAGGATCCATGAGTAGCAAGGTTTTAGTTTTCTTTGAGTTTTACTTTTGTCTACAAACTTCATTTTTTTATCATTTAAAAGTTAAATATTGAATTTTAATTTGATTAACTTTTATTATTTTAGGTCCTGCCGCCCGGAGAGTTTTGTGGATTGTAAATATTTGGGTAAACAGGCTTAAGGGTAGGTACCTGGGATGTATGGGGGTTGAAAGGGCTGTGGGGGTGATTTTTTTGGGGCAGAGATGGGGTTTACTTTTTAGGGTGAGAATAGGGGTAGGCCAATGGAGATGGTCAAGTAATTTTTTGGGTTGAAAATCAGTAAAAGGGGGGGGGGGTTAAAAAAGGGGTAATTTGGATTAAAAAAAAGAGGGGCTGTATAATTGGGGTGGGGTTAAGGGTGGGGGTAATGGCACTTACTGAAAATACTGGAAGGATAAAAAAAAAAAAAAAATTGGAGGTATGGGGGTAAAGGTTGAAATAAGGTCTACACAATTTTTAATTAAAAAAAAAAATTGCCAAGCCATGCAAATAGCTTGATTGCACAAAACCAAAGTAAAGTGGATAAATGTGGAGTATAAGGAAAGAAATACAAAAATAAAAGCAGTAACAAAATAGAGATAAAATAGTCCTATTGAAGCAGTGGCTGATTGATTCCCCAGTAAATGTAACATGCCAAGTAACATGCAAACACCACGTTTACAAATATACACACAACAGGAAAGTAACGCTGGACTTTTGAGCTAGCATAAAGTACAGCCAAGCTGCAAAAAACAAAACAAAAATAACTGCAGCGTACAAAGTTTTTCCATTGTAAAACTGAAAATGCGACTATTTTTGGTTTTAATTATAGCATGTTTTTTTTTTAATTGCATGATCTAAAAATAAAAACAATCCCTAATAAAAAAAACTCGAATTTTCATTTTCTTAAAATTTCGATTTTTTTTTCTTATGTGTTTAAAGAAAGCAGAGAGAATAATCCCCTGCAAAAATATTTAAAAATTACTATAGGACGTGCAAAATAAAATATTCAAAATTACTTTAAAAAAATGAAGACTTAATTAAAAAGTGAAAGAAATAATTCTATAAAAATTCCCTTAAAATTGGGAAAAAATGGCCAAACTTTTTTTAAAAATATTGTAAAAAAAAGTTGAGTGTTTGTAAAAACCAGTGAAGCTAGAATAGTAGTTGAAAAAGAAAGAAAGCAATGAACACAACTGGAGTTAGAACGCAGTCAACATTGAGACACATGGAAAATAAGACAAAATATTTGACACTGCTTATTTTATTGTTATAGACACACAGTTGAGGCCGTTAATTTTTTTTTTTTTTTTTTTTTTTTTTTTTTTTTTGCAGCTAGGCTAAGAAAGCGATATTTGGAGGTTAAGTAAGGTTGCTTATTGCCTAAGACTTTGTGGGGGTAAATTTTAAGAGATATTTGGGTAAGGTTTTGTGGGGCGAGAGTTGGACTGAGACTGCTGCCTACAATAACTGATTCAGTCAATTAATTACAATAATTAATGTGCACTTCACATTGCACGTGATCCAAGAGCAAGTCCAGCACGTGTCATAAGTTAAGTTTTTGTGTTGCAACAAAGTAGATTGAGGCAATAGCAATAGCAGACATTGCAAAAGTAGGTTTAGTGAGAAAATAAACAAACTGGCAGCCCAACAATACTAACAAAGTGCTAGCAGACGACTTTGTGTTCCTGTCTACATTTAACATGCTTTCTTATGGGGCAATGAAGCAGCTATAACTCAAGTTAGAATTATTTTTAGAGCTAAAATTTTTATTGTAGCTTACTGAGCCTACAAGCTTATTGTTTTCCTGGATTTCAAGTGATTTGGTTACAAATTATTTTTTCACCCAATTGACTTCAAATCCAGGAAAACAAAAGATTGTAGGCTCAGTAAGCTACAGTAAAAATTTCAGCTCTGAAAAATAATTCTAACCCCCTTCAATGCCCCATAAGAAAGCATGTTAAATGTAGACAGGAACACAAAGTCGTCTGCTAGCACTTTGTTAGTATTGTTGAGCTGTCAGTTTGTTTACTTTCTCACTAAACCTACTTTTGCAACATCTTCTATTCCAAACAATGGAGATTCAATGTGTCAAGTTAATCATTATACTGATTTAATTAATAAAATCCACCGCTGTGATTTTAAATTATTAACATAAAATGTGTTTTATTTTAACTTTAAATTAAATGTGAACACAATTAAATTTAAATAATATTGGTAATTAAATAATAAGACATATAAAAAATTATGTAAAGAGTAGATATTTAGAATTGTGTTATAATAAATTTGTTAGATGTATACAAAGTTTTTTTAAGATGTGCAGAGCTAACTATTTACCACTGAAGAAATAAAGTTTATACTAACAAGTTACTGTTTCAACTTTTGTCAACCAAGTTATTGGTTTGTACTGAAGAGTTACATCTATGTAACTGAATAATTTGTTTCTTTTTGGTGCAATATATTGTTGCTAAATCTTACTTGATGCAACACACTGAATGTTTTTGTCAGGTGATATCTCAGTCACTTGCATGGGAGAAAGATATAGATAGATAGAGAGAGAGAGATAGAAAGATAGACGGGGTTTAAATGCGAGTGACGGGCGACTTACGTCGGCTAACTGAGCCATGGCCGCTACGTGTCCGTTCTTCATAGAATCAGCTGCGTGTTGCGCTGCGGCTGCGGCGAGCGCGAGGTGGTGGGCATGGTGGGGGTGGTGATGTGGGAGAGAGGGTGGCGGGGGGGCCGCACTTGCCGGGGCAGGGATCAACCCCAGAGCATGGGCAGCGGCGTGGGCATGGGGGTGCAAGGCGGGGTGAGTCCCTGAGGGGGGAGGGGGTTGACCGGCGGTGGGGGAGGCTCCAGGCGGCAAGCCGTGGTGGTGGGAGGGAAACAAAGGCATGGCGGAGTTATTACTTACGTCTGGGTGGGCTGGTACTGCATAGTTACCCTGGATGGTATAGGCTTGTCCACCGGCCAGGATCACTGGACCGGCTACCTGGGGCTTGGGGCGGTAGGGGATGGTTGCGCCCTTGGGTGGGGACTGAAACAGACACAGCAAATACAGATCAGTAACTTCACTCACATATGGTGTCCACTTTCATATGACAGCCACCTCGCTATAGTTTACCATCCTATAGGCTATAGGCCATAAGCTATAGGCCATAGGCTATAGGGAGGTTTCATTCATGCTAAAGTCGACGCCATAAGTGAGAGCTGAATAACATGGCGATGGTGTTGCGGCTAAACCACGCTTCTACTGTTAGCGTATTTCCTTACTTTCACGCATCTATGTTTATCGTGATAGCCTTAAAAACGCGTATCTACATTTATCGCGACAACAGGTAAAAACATTTCTACATAGGAAAACAGGCATAGAAATGTTTTTACCAGTTGTCGCGATAAATGTAGATACGCGTTTTTAAGGCTATGACGATAAACGTAGATGCGTGAAAGTAAGGAAATACGCTAAAAGTAGAAGCTAGTAATCGGGCTATAGTATAGGAAAATGACTCACTATAAGTAATACTTAGCAATATTTTTGAGAGCATTGATGCTGTTAACAGGTTGAATTAGTTTTTCAAGTATATGCAAGAAAAATAAAAATATAATAACCAAAAAAGAGCAAATTTTTTTAAAGAAAATAGCCAAAACAATACCTTTGAAAATACGTTTGTCCTATGATGAGCAATGCTATTCATTGCTCAAGACGAGCATCGAAAAGCATTGAGAATGACGTCAGTATACTATACTTTATAGTGCTGTACATATAACGTACCTCTAACATGACGCAGCAGATGTGGTAGATACACTGAGTGATGGCCTCGCTGGTGCCAGAGATGGTTACCGCACGTTCTGTAGAGTTAGGTAACATCTCACTGGCTACCTGAATACTGGCGCCGGTCACCTCGCGGATCTCCTTGATCTTGGAACCTCCCTTACCAATGAGGGAGCCACATTGAGAGGCAGGTACGATGAGTCGTAATGTGATGGGAGGTCGGGGGATGCCGCCACCTCCCGGTGATGTTTGCGAGTCTTGGAACGCAGCTGAGGACTGAAATATGAAATGCGTCAATATCAAGCTGACGTCAAATAGTTCTACTTACTAATTACATCACAGATCATTTTCAGCTATAATCTATATCATCTATCTATACACTTTACAGCTTACAGTATGTACTGTACATGAATCGTAACAGTGCAGTATAAAAAAAAATAATAATAATAAAAAAAACTTTATTACAAATTATTCGTCATCCAAATTTTCTGTTTTAAATTCCGAAATATTGGGTAAAATACAGATTGAATCCCGTCTTAACTTTGAGCTCTCTCTCCCGCGGGATAAAATTATGTGCATAAAATCTGGTTAAACTTTGAATGTTTTCCTTAATTTAAATCCGCAAAAATAATCTGTATTTAGAGAGCGCTACATTACATAAATATTTTGTCACACGAAATTAACGTAACCTACGTTTAATTTATGCCATGCATACAGCATGAATATTGCTAGATTGAAATAGCATACATGCACAATTATGCTGCACAACAAAATATGGTAATATTTAATTTATATTCTGTATTTTGGTTCAATAAAAGTCTGCATTGTGTTTTTGACAGCAGCACTCATGGTTATTGTTTTTGTTTAGATTTGATTTACATATCACACGCAGAGAGAGAGAGAGAGAGAGAGAGAGAGAGAGAGAGAGAGAGAGAGAGAGAGCATGCACTTCTACATAAAAGCTTGGACATTTCAATTATAAATGACAGTAAATAATTTGTTCATAGGAGAAAACAAAAACAACTTATGATCAGGAAAAACAAATAAAAATTAAGGGTTTATTCATTGAAGCGATGGCTAATATCTCAAAATCAAAAAATGAAAACTTACAAACTTTATGATGTAATTTGAAAGTTAATTTAACCTATGATAAAATTTTCACCATCAGATAAGAGAGAAAATAATTATTGAAATTAATATGGGCTCTGATGGAAATAAAACTTCAAAAAATTATAGTTTCAAATCTATAGCATGGAGACCCTCATTATTATTATTATTTTTTTCAATTTTTAAGATACCTTATCCTATATAATGTATCACTGTGCAAAATTTCTGATTTTTCTTTCTTTTCAACTTTTTAGTCAAATCTCGTAGTACCTAATTTTCCGTCTTAATTGTTAATTGTATAGGATAGGACATTGTCCTGAATCAATACATAATGTGAATTTACAATTTTTATTAAAGCAAAATAGAGACCACATAAAACAGTATGTGCTTTTTAATGAATAAACAGGAAATGGGATCTTCAAAACTGTCAACAATTTTTACTAGAATATTAATGTAGCCCCACGAGAGAGCGTGAAAATACTGTACAGTATGCAATTTGCGTGACTATTCATGCTTATGACGTCAGAAACATGCAAAAATTAGTATGAAAATGTTGTGCGGGTTGCATAAATCTAAATTTCTGATCACTGCTACGGAGCTACAGTTAGGTTTAAAGACAAACTAAAGTTATTAATGTAAGTCCCATCAAGTATTTTGTGATATAAATGCTTATGTTTTTCTCTGGTCTATTCCTTTAAGTATTTTTATTTAGGTTTTGCAGGGTTACTTACCTCTTCAAATTTGCGACAGATGAGGTTGAACGCCTTGAGAATTGTGTTGGTTGGTCCACTGACTGTGACGATTCTCTCCGGACAAGAGCCATCGGAAATGTTGATTTTAGCCCCAGACTGCAACATACATCATATCCATATAGCTCAGTAACAACTCCACGCACATTTAACTTAATACGTAACGTAGTTAAGAGCCTCGTTCACAATGGACTTTTTCTAAGTTTTCTTAAGTGAAAATGCTATTTTTTTCCACTTAAGAACGATTGGTGTTCACAATGAAACTATTGTTGCACTTAAGAATTTTCTTAATTGGTTTCACTTAACAATTTTTTTTCTTAATTAGCTAATTATTCTAATTAGCTACTTAAGAAAAATACAAGAAAAAAAATTTGTTAAGTGAAAGTTCTACGTAAAAAATTAAGAATAAAATTTCTTAAGTGGAAATCAAACTATTTCTTAATTTGAAAAAATTATCGTTTTCACTTAAGAAAAGTCCATTGTGAATGAGGCTATTCTTTTATTATTATTATTATTAACGTATACATGTATAACAAAGTATGTATATGTATGCGTGCATGTATGTAGTGCGTGTATGTAGTAACCATCAGCAATCTTCTCATTACTTTATTTATTGCAATTTTTAGTTTATTATTATTATTATTTTTACATCTTCTATATCAATTTATGATAGAACTAGTATGTTATATAAAAATATTGACAGCAAATTAATTAGTGTTGAAAAAATTTTTTCAAGTGTGTTATAATATAATGTTAAAAACTGTTTTGCATGCAAATTGCTAACTTTGTTTCAATTTGAAGATCTGGAAGAAAAAAAATCGTGAGTTTCAAATATTTTTGTTAATATTTTATGTAAGTTATTATGGTATATAGTTTTGAAAATGTTGTCGAGTCGCATGTAGTGTAATATATTATGTGATGTAAACTAAATCTGTGTCTGATAATTACAAAAAAATGAAGTTTAAAATCTCCACTCGTTGTGACTGCAAAGAATACGTCAATCGCCGAAATTAATGAAAAATCGAGCCGTTTCAGAAAACGAAGCACAATTTTTTTGATATGATAATAAATAAAGTTATATTTAGATAATATTCCGATATGACAGTAACATTTCAGTGAAGCAAGCTAGCAACTTGTAAAGCAAGTTATAAAAAAAAAAAAAAAAAAAAGCTCATTATTTCAAGCAAAGTGTAATTCTAATTCCCTGTGACCCTATAGAGCCATGTATGCTAAAAATTATCATTTAAATACGCAAATATATATATAAAAAAAAACATTAAAAAATATTTCATAAATGACATCGATAAACAAAGATAATAAAAATAAAAATAATTTTTGCAATAAAAGAGAAGCAAATAAAAAAATTGATATTAAAAAATAAAAACAGTTTATCTAGCGAGAGAGAGAAAGAGAGAGAGAGAGAGAGCAGTTATAAAAATGTATGCAGCATTTTTTTATTGAAACAAACGAGCAAGGAGGGAAAGATAAAACTGAGCTAAATTATTGTTTTACTTTTTTATATGTCATTTTTGAATATATATATATATATATATATATATATATATATATATATATATATATATATATATATATATATATATATATATATATATATATATATATATATATATATATATATATATATATAGATATAATATTATTGTACTAAAACATGCATTATCAATTATATATAATAATAATATGTAAAATAATATACATACAAACTGAGACACAGAAAATAGACCGGTGAAGTAAAGTATTCATCACAGGCACTAACAAGAAATAGCTGCATAAAGTTGCAAAGCGGTGACAAATAATCAAGGATATTGAAAATATATTACGTAATTAATATCGTTGGCCATTGTAGTTATAATTGGCCATCCATCAAATATTGACCAAGTTCACCTAATACTTCTTGTACCAACAATGGGGGGGGGGGGGGGGGGGATTAAAGTATGTCTAGTAACCTTTATTCAAAATTTTAATTAAATTAGAAAATTCTCAAAAATCAAGAAAAAAAAAAAAAAAAAAAAAAAAGGTTTAAATTTAAAGGACGTACTTCTGCACACGATTGTGATAATATAATATTTGAGCTCGTTCTGTAAAGTAAAGTGAATCACATTAACAGTGATTGGCTGACCAACAAAATAAGACACATTCATTGGTTGATCTTGTTTTTTTGAGCCGATAAAAGTGAGTCGCATATTGAGACTGGAACTTTTTTTGGTAAGTTTCTTTCATTCTTATCAAGTTCAAAGTTCTAAAAGAAGAAATAACAATAATCGACGATATGTATAAACATAGTAAACAGGTAACGATGTCATAACCAGCTTTTTTTAACAAAGGAACATTTTCGAAGCTGGCTCAATATTTGTGTGTATAGTTTATAGAACGAGATTTTACCTTTTAAATTAAGCAGGAGGTTTTGTTATACTAACTTTATTTCTGTACAAAATAGTAACATTTCTATGATGTTGTTTACTGTTTGTAAAGTATGCCTATTTTGTGCTACTAAAATGACAGTGATAAACTTTGGTTATTCAAATATGTAATGCGCATTTTTTGAAACAAGAAAACAGACAGTTTACGAACAACACAATATTTTTGTAACATTGAAAATTAAGCGCCAGTTTTTGAATGTCAACATATATTACCACATTCGTGTGTACCGCACGGAAATAAAAACTGTAAGACAAATTGCAACAATAATAATGCAAGTTATTCATTTTATTTCGGTATGGTTATTTGACTTAAAAATGAACTTCTATTGGCATATGAGAATAACATGTACGGTATTTAAATAAATGTATTGTGTCAACTGAAATGTCCATCTGATTGCATTGAATTGCCATAAGCCAATAGAAATTCATTTTTAAGTAAAATGACCGAATATCGGAGGTTATTAGTTTAGCGCGCGTGGAAACGCGGGGGAAGCTAAGGGTCCCCTGATTTAACATTACGCTTATGGGGAAAAACACTTTTTTTTTATTATTTTTTTTTTTTTGCGATTTTTGAGAAAACTACTCCACTGATTAAGGAGAAATTTAAATGACAAATACTAGACATACGTACTTTTACGTGTTTTATTGAGCTAAAGATATTTTTTGAGAATTTGTTAAACCAATAAACCTCCATTGTCAAAATAATCGTGAAAAAAAAAAAAAAAAAAAGAAAGAAAAAAGAGAGAGAGAGAGAGAGAGAAATGAGAAGTATGGACGCAATTAAAGCAAAACTACATCAATACATTAATTGACAATTCTCAATGAAATGAAATAATAAAATAAGTGGTAGAAGAAAATTGGTTGGTAAATATACTGTATTGTGTTGTCGAGTGTTTGTTGAGAAATAGGTCGCAAGTCAGGAACATGATTTGTCGGAGCAAATAAAGAAAGAAAAAAAAAAAAAAAAAAAAAGCTACAAAATATATAACATAAGGACCGGATAACAAGCACACGGCGAGAGAGAGAGAGAGAAATTGAGGAGTGAGTGAGTGAGCTACAATATTTTAAATTGGATTGCATCGAGCAAGAAATAGTACTTGAACTTTTACTTTAGTGTGTGTGTGTGTGTGTGTGTGTGTGTGTGTGTGTGTGTGTGTGTGTGTGTGTGTGTGTGTGTGTGAGACTTACTTCTTCCCGGAATCTCTTGACTATTTCTCCTTTCTTGCCAATAATACTGCCCACCTCCTGAAACAAACAAACAAACAAACAAACATGATTAACACAGTCATCTTAAACAACAACAATTTTACTTCATTGTCAAAATAAAAATAAAATAAAAAAGTTCCAGATAATTATTATATTATACTATTATAAAAATGGTTAAACGTAACAATGCGTATAAAATTATTATCAAAATAACTAATAGTATCCAGGGACGTACGCAAGGGGGGGGGGGGGGTTTCCGGGTCCGGACCCCCCCCCCCCCCCCCCCCGTCAGGTCCGAGGAGGAAATTTTTTTGAGGTTAAAAACAGCAACTTTGAAAAAAAAAAAAAAAAAAAAAAAAAACAAACAAACAAACAAACACGTCTTTGGTGCCAAAGTTTTGTTTTCTTTTTGGTATCAAAACTAACTAATTTATTAATAAAATTGTGATTTTATTTAACATGGTGGTATTATGTAAGTTTTATGACGTTATGAACTGCATATTCCCTTAAACTAAAATGAAAAAAATGTTGACCCCCTTACTATTTTTTGAAGTTTGAAAGCCATAATGGTAACAACTACCGATGATAAAAAATATACATAGCATTTGACCAGTTTATTAAATTAAAATTAAATCAAATAATTCGTCATGTCCGGTCCTGACATTATTCAAAAACCAAAAACATTAAATTTAAATAATTGGGGGATCACGCTCAAAAATTTCTCTGATATAAAGTCTATACAATTTGATTATCATAGAGTTTGTAACTTAACGTCTTTTTTACACGGGAAGATTTAATGAAAGTGTTGAGTGGTCTGGGAAACCAAAGATCCGGGATCGAGTCTCGGTCGAGCCGAATTCCTTTTCAATATCAGTTTGCTGCTTATCCTTTATAACACGGTGTAACACGAAAGCCAAACACTTTCAATTTGATTATCAATATATTATATTTTTTTAGGGTACGTTACCTTACCTGATCACTAAAAATATTTAATTTACTGATAATCAAATTGTATAGGCTTTGAATCAGAGAAATATTTTGAGCGTGGTTATGAAATAAATAAAAAAATTATATTATTTATTTATTTTTGATCTGTTTTACCTTTGAAAAATATTGTATTATTGCTTCTTTTTTTTCCTGCCTTATTTCTAACTTTAAATTTAACCATCACGGTATAGCTCACTTTTCAAATTTTGAAAATGAAAATTTTGAATTGCATGTTTTTCCTCATTTTGTCCAAACGTATTTTTTCCCCCGTCAGTGAATTTTTTACTATAGTATATTTCATTTCATTTTCTTCAATTAACGTGTTGCAGGCCCCTATTTTTTTTAAATTACTAGTTACTCAAAAAAATAAAATCGTACAAATAAAAAAAAAAGTTTGCTATAAAAGTATTTGAAAGTTGGAAATAAAGTGAATATTAAATTGTTTATTGCATTATAGGATTGTAATTATAAAACTAAAAAGTTGACCACGTATTTTTTTTTTTAAACCATTGAAAGTTAGTTTAAAGCAACAACTACTGATGATAAAAATTGCAGTACCCATACGCGATCATCAGATAAGAAAGGTTATTCAAATTAAAATTAGCTTTATATTATATAAGTAAAACTTCGAAAATTTGTTTGTCAAAATTTTGTATTGTGGTGTAACAAAATTTGTATCCTCGTACTTACAAGTTAGAATTTCATTTCTTTACATATGTTTAATAAATTCAAAATGATTTATTATTATTGTTTATTTCTCCTTATAAATTTATGGTCAAATTAAATCCCACCAATACCTCATCTCATTTTCATCCTCATTTTTAGTAAAAACATATTAAAAAAAAAATTACTTATTGATTTTAAAAAATCTACTTCTAATTCGCATTCAGTTATAAATTAAAATATGTACAAAATAATAATTTAGAGAAATTCATCTTTTATATTAACCAAAAACGAGCCGAGTTACTTATTTATTTTAAAATTTTCAAACAACTCAATTACATGAAGGAAATAAAAAATAAATTCTAGAGTATGAAATGTTATGTTGTTGTAATACCGTATGAAAATGCTATAATATTTGATGGAGCAATGCGTTTAATATGGATACAGTATTTTCATATGACAATGATTCAAATTTTGTATCACGCATTATTGTCTGTAGTTGCACCATTCTATGACTAAAAATATACTAAAAAAGGGTACCAAATCACGTATTTTTACATTTAAATTTCAAAAATTTCTTGCGGGGGTAGCCCCCGCACCCCCAGCAGGGGGGTGTCCCCCCCTGCACCCCCCCCTCAGTATGGTGGGCTTGGACCCCCCCCGTGACAAAATCCTGCGTACGTCCCTGATAGTATCATATATGTTTAATTTTATTTTAAATATAATATATGTATATTTATGTATATAGTTATATATTTAGTGCTTATATATATTTTTAATTAAAGCCGAGTTATAACACTTTATCATATTTCAATAAAATTAGTAAAAAAAAAAAAAAAAAAAAAAAAAAAAAAATCTTGGAGTTGAAATAGTACAAAAATTTCGACGCCAATTTGTGGATGTTACATGACACAAGAGGGCGTTATGTAGAAAACAAGAGAATAAATATTTTGAGTTGATATTGAGAGAGACGCTTTTTTTAATTGTAACAAATGGGTTTTGAGACAAACTAAGTCCCATCAAGTGTTTTGTGATATAAATGCTCTTGTTTTTCTCTGGTCTATTCCTTTAAGTTAGCTGTACTCATTTGTTTTAAGTTAGCTGTACGTAGATGACAGTCATAGGGCAAAGAAAAAATATTTTCAAACCATCATTTCAAGAAAAAAAATAAATTATTATTATATATTTTATAAAAGTAAATGAGAGAAAGACGAAAGTACTTGTTGTAAAAACATGGTTGAAGACCCCAGGTGCATCAAATTCTTAACTTGACGCAAAAAAATAAAAATACATTTATAAAATTTAAACATTTTTCTTTTCTTTTTAATTTGATATTTTGCTGCTTATGTAAATGTTATTTTGCTCCCTCCTACAAATCAAATATAAAAGTGACGAGAAGAGGAAATTTGACTGCCATGCTTGGGAAATTTATTAAAATAAAATATTTACATTTATTGACAATCTTGTAATCTCTGTCTCTCTGTCTGTCTGTCTCACTCTCTCTCTCTCTGTCTCTCTCTCTCTCTCTCTCTCTCTCTCATATTTTAATGATTTTCTCAATACACTACTGCGTGTGAGATTACTGTAGAGGAGAGAGAGAGAGAGAGAGAGAGAGAGAGAGAGAGAGAGAGAGAGAGAGAGAGAGAGAGAGATAGATAGATGCATTGAAGGACCAAACTTGATTCATGTTTTAAACATTTTTCCTCCTTTTCTAAAATCTATACTACATTAAGGCCATTGCAGATTAAAAAAAAAATGAATGAATGAATGAAAATAGACCCAATTAAATTAAAATACTACACAATACATGCATGTTTATAAATCTTACAGTTTTCTTGTTAATGTTTCGAAACAAAAGCAATGATTATTTTTGCTCATATACTGAAAGTAACAATAATTTATATTAAATCAAAGATAGGAGCTTATCGGTATAGCACGCGGGGAAAGCTGAAGGTCCCCTAATTTAACATTGAGTTTACACGGAGATTTTTTTTTTTTTTTTTTTTTTTTTTTTGAGAAAACTACTGCACCAGTTCCGGAGATATTTAAATGTGGATTACTAGACACACTTTTACGTGTTTTTAGACAGTAAAATGCACTAATATAACATTGTAAAAGCCTCTTGTTAGTGTGTTTGTGAGAAAACTACTGCACTAAGGTCACAAATATTTAAATGTAGAATACTATAGACATACTTTTACGTGTTTTAATACACAGAATTTTTAAAGATTTATTTAACCCGATAATCTTTAGAACAGAAATAAAAAATTAAAAATGAACATTTTTTTTTATTTCAAAATGCGTGTATGAAACTAACAAGTTCTCATAAGATCTCTATAACAAGGGAGAGAGAGAGTGAGAGAGAGGGGGTTGTAATAGCAAGGTAGAGAACAATAGTCTGATATGCATGTCTGGCTGGGGGGGGGGGGGGGAGGGGGGGGGGGGGAGACGTACTTTGTGAGATTGAAACTGCGCTGCGAGGAGATGAATATTTTTTCTTTTGTTATTCCTCCCGTATCATTGAACATAAGTGAGAGAGAGAGAGAGAGAGAGAGAGAGAGAGAGAGAGAGACAATAGCTCACATATATAAATAATATATCATACTCCGGTATTTTAATCTTACAGCTTCCATAATGCGTCATCATATACAAAAAAAAATTCGGAGTAAATTTATTTTTGTATAATTATTTTTAGTTGTTTTTATAATTAAAATTTAATTTATATTGTATCAAATCAAAGTTAAACTAAATAAAACAAGTTTGTAATTATTGATGCATACATTTAAAGAAAGTATAGGATGGTTGCATTCATGTTTAAGTCGACGCCATGTTGGAGCACTGAATAGCATGGGACACGTGGGAAAATTACACATTTTGCCAGTTTAAAAATACTTGGCAATATTTTTGAGAGCATTGGTGTCGTAAATATCTTGATAAATGAAGTTTTCAAGTTTGCAAGAAAAATATTAATCGCCAAAAAATTATCTACAAAATAGACAAACACAAAGTTTGTTCAATGCTGAGTAATGTTGTTCGTTGCTCCAGAATGGCGTCCAAGCGTATTTAATATGATGTCATGCAGATACACGCTATAGGATTGGCATTGCAATATGAGTGATTAGAGGCTAGTATGGCAAAATATCACAACAAAGAGAGAGAGAGAGAGAGACAATTAATCAGACCGACTATCGCAATATCGCAGAAGAACAAGAAAATTTATTACATTTTGCTGGTAAAATTAATCGAGTGCGAAGAGCAGCAAAAAGTTTGGTCCGACGGCAGCTTGCCTTGCTTCGCTATGCCTTGCATTGGCGTGAGAGAGGAAATTATTTTAATGTTACCAAGTTGTGCGCCTTGCAATTTAGAGAGAGAGAGAGAGAGAGAGAGAGAGAGAGAGAGAGAGAGAGAGAGAGAGAGAGAGAGAGAGAGAGAGAGAGAGAGAGAGAGAGAGAAGTGCGAAAACTGGGTGAGTCTGGGACGAATATTTAGTACTTTTCTTTTGTAATTATTTAACAAGTAATAAAAGCCCCGCTCACACACTGACCATTCGATTTAATTGTACGCAATCTCTACATACTGTATATAACAACTTTAAATAATTTGTAAGCAAGAAAATTTACTGCACAGTTCAAATAAATAATAATAATAATAATAAAAAAAAAGTTCTGTACTATACCAAAAATTATTGCACTGCAAATCTACATGGAATATTATTGTACAGGAATATGTGCTGCATGGAAGTGTTAAGTAATTACCATAAAAAATAAAAATGTCTTCAATTGATCAAATGTAAATATAATTAAAGTTATCGGTTAAAAAAAAAAAATATATATGTAATGTTAAATTAAGGGACCCTAGGTCCCTAGGTTTCCCACATGCTATATCGCTAAGCTCGTATATCCAATATAATACAAAATAAATACATTTTAATGTTGGTTGCCGAGATGTAGCATATTATCAAGGAGCAATGTTACTATACGTAACTGGGTCTAATAAATAAATATTTTAATTATTGCAACATGTCGTCCAAGCGCACGCTAGTGAAATCCCCCTATATGATCAGTAACCAGTAAGGCTACATATTCAGCTCACACGAGCATAGGAGATATAAATATTTGAGTTATTGCTGATAAATTTATTACTGCCAAAAGTAACTGGAACTTTGAAAACAATAAATCTTTTTAGTTTTTAAAATAACATCGAAATGCTTTTTCTATACAGGAGAGTATGAAATATATCCATTTTATTGGCAATCAATAAGTTGTTGAAGTGCGTAATTATAAGTGCAATTTTACCTCGGGCGATACGCGAAAATAATTGAGCTGGTTACACTACATATTTAAAAAAGTGGGTGACCGACTAGGAGCGAAAATACTCAAACTATAAGCAACTTTATTTGAAATAATTCGACACCAGATGTGAGCTCTAAATAACATTGGCTCATATGGGAAATTTTCACTCATTTTGAAAATACTTAGCAATATTTTTGAGAACTAATTCTGTTAACAGGTTGAATTTCAAGTATGCAAGAGAGAAATAATAATAATAAATTTTCGAAACAAGATCGTCAAAAACGATGTTTGTCCTGTGTTGAGCTCCATCAGTATGACGTCAGAGCGAGCGCATTCAGTATGACGTCATGCGCATACAACTTGACAGCAGCATCATCGATAGAGTAACAATGATATATCATGAGAGTAAAATACAATAACATTTAGTTTAAGTGACCGTCCAGGCATAACAACATGCCCTTTTAATTCAATAAACACAAAATGGGACATCTATAAAAGCATATCCAATTTTTACTATTACTCAAACGTAACCCCGCAAGAGAACGCGAAAAAGTTGTAAAGTAGGCAAAATGCACAAATTTGGATGATTTCTGACGTCAGGATTGTTCACATTCAATAGAAAAAGTTGTGCGGGTTGCATAAGCTGAAAATTAGATTATACGTTTAGGGTGTCAAAATTAGGTTAGCGGACAAAATAATTGTATTTTTGAAAATCAGTTTTTTGTGATTAATCTGCATGATCTGGACGATTCCCTTAAAAAGCCATGTTTTGAAAGTGAGAAAATATAATGCTTGAATGTTGGTGCCATATATCCTAGCCTAGCCTACTGCTCAATAAACTGTCATCAAACTTTACACTGATGCTTTTATGTTACACTTCAAACATACTAACAACAACAACAAAATAATAATTTTGTAATTGATGACGTCATTTGTAAATAATTTGCAATATTGCGATGCTGCGCAGCATAAAAATATGAAATATAAAATAACATTAAGGACTAAGGATATTATAACCAGTACACATAATTATTAATTAGTTATTAATCTTACTTTCATCCTTGTTAAATGAAATGTCCAAGAACACAATCAATAAGATTTCCAAGTATACATACAAACTTTGGAGTCAAATTTTTTATTAAAATTTAAAGAGAATATCTAATGAAATATGAGAGACAAAGAGAGAGAGAGAGATTCAAATTTGAATTTAATGACATTTTATTATTTACATAAAGTGACAGAGACAGAGACAGAGACAAAGAGAGAGAGAGAGAGAGAGAGAGACGACCTTTGACATTCCCATCATTATTTAAATTTGAGCACCTTGTTACAAAATCGACACTAAAAAAGCAAGCAAGCAAGCCAGGTATGCCGACAATAGAAATTGTTATCCAATATTGTTTTGTGACAATGATGTACTGTACACTCGTGTCTCATGCAAATGTCAGTCAACATACACAGCTCTAACTCTACACTGTATGTAAATATACATACACTGGCTTGGCTTGGACAAAATGTTTTGTAACTTGCTGTGTTGATGTTGATACTATATCATGTACTGAACGTTTGATATATATATATATATATATATATATATATATATATATATATATATATATATATATATATATATATATATATATATATATATATATATATATATATAGGGTGTGTACGCATGACGTCATTCTGAGTGCTTTTCGATGCTCTTCTTGAGCAATGAATAACATTGCTCAGCATAGGACAAACCTAGTTTTGGGCTATTTTCTTTAAAAAATTAGCTATTTTTTTGTCATTATAATTTTTTTTTGGCATACTTGAGGTACTGATTCAACCTGTTAACAGCATCAATGCTCTTAAAAAAAATAGCGAAGTATTTTTAAACTGGCAAAATGTGGCATTTTCCTATACCGTTCAATGTTATTTAGTACTCACTTATGACGTCGACTTTAACATGAATGAAAACACCCTATATATATATATATATATATATATATATATATATATATATATATATATATATATATATATATATATATATATATATATATATATATATATATATATAGGAGTAAGGAAAGCCGACACATCATTTATATGAAGCTTTCCGAAAACGTTTATGTTTGTGTGATTTAATTTTAACATAGCTATGTATAATTTTAGAGACTAGTGAATTAAGTTTTTAATATGTACATTTTAGTGATGTAATTTTATTTGTTAAGATTTAATATAAACTATCAGCGAGTGTAAAGCCCAGGGTCTTCAAGTAGAAGGTAAGACCAAATTTCTTCATTCATCATGTCACCTCGCTCGAAATTCAATTTATATATATAGTCATGCAAACCTGCGGAGTGCAGATAATCTAGTTAGTTGTCATAGTAAAATGTATAGTTAAAATGTCATTGTATTATAATTAGATAATAATAATATAATATTATAATAATTTATAATAATAATAATATTGTATAACTAACTCATTTGCCAGTCTAGTAAGTTTATATTTTATTATCTTATGACCACTTTGCTTACTGCCTCCAATAAACTGAGATTCACTCTAAACTATAATATACATTTATCTTCTGTAATTCTCTTTTGTTTTTTATTTTTATGATTATTATTTTATTGATTTCTTGCATCGTGTGTAAAGTACGATCGTTTCTCCGAATAACCAATTTTTTTTCAACATTTATTATTATATTCATTACTATTATTATATTTAATTATTTATATATATATATATATATATATATATATATATATATATATATATATATATATATATATATATATATATATATATATATATATATATATATAACATGTTTAGCGTGTTCACAGCAAATAATTAAAATTCAAATAATAATAATTCTTTAATTCAAATATGGAAGGATTTCTTTGCAACAAAAGTTTTTCAATTAAAGAATTTCTAACCGTAAAAAAAAAAAATTGAAAATTGTATTTGCCAAAGTTATATAATATATAACTTTTTTTAGCTTCATAATAATAATAATAAAATAAATAAAATTTAATAAATTATTGTAATAATTTGTCATTATAAAAATAAACAGAGAGAGAGAGAGAGAGAGAGAGAGAGAGAGAGAGAGAGAGAGAGAGAATTACAAAAATTCAAATGAAAAAAAAAAAAATAAAAAAAAAAAATAAATAAAAAAACAGGATCACTTGCATTAGTAAAAAGTAAAATATTCAAACTTAATTTTGCCGCGCACAAAACACAAAATTGAAATTGGTTATTTAACGATGTCGCGTAGAAAATCTTTATTATTATACATGCATAAGTTTGCAAAGGGGAGATATCAGTATAAAATTTTTATACCAAGTTAAAGTGCGTAATAATAATTTTAATTATTAAACAGCAGACGAGTCCACGTTTTATTAGACTAATTATAATAATAATAACAACTTTTTATTTTATTTTAAATTAAATCATAAAAGTTTATATTCAAAATATTTTAATTATTATTTTTATTGCAGGTTGATGTACAAATGCAACAGTATAAATATATTCCAGGTAACTGTGTATGTGTGCGCATGACGCCATTTATAATGCACTTGGACGCTATACTAGAGCAATGAATAACAATGCTTAGCATAGGAAAAAAGTAGCTTTTGCCTATTTTCTTTAGAAAATCAGTTGTTGTTTTTAGTTCATTTATTATTATGCTCTTTTCTTTCTTCTTCTGCAACACTAACACCGGAATCTTACTTGATTCAAGGTGAAGGTGAGAATAATCCAGTACCAATTATGTTAGAAACTGGAGGTGGTATATAGAGGGGTCACAAACTAAGCACTTTGCGCACGATGTTAGCTGTGCCATGAACTGCAGCTTTCTGCATGACACGTAAATGCCTATAGCTGTCCTCGAGGTTTAACTTTTCTCTTGCTTTTAACCAATCTTTGCTAACCAGACCATTCACAGAAACAACAACAGGGACAATTTCAACACTTCTTAGCCAAGATTATTTATTATTATTTCACATTTAATTGAAAAACTAATGCAACCTTGATAACACTCAAAATAATTGCTTTTTTTAAGTATTTTTAAACTGGCAAAATATGACGTTTTCTTATATCAGCCCATGTTATTTAGTGCTCAAATATGGCGTCCACTTTGATATGAATGCAAACACTCTATAATGTTTACAGAGGACCCAGTACTCTTCATACTTACATCGATAACAATGAATATTTAGTCAAAATACACTCGTGCACAATCCAAGTATTTCGTAATTTACCAAGAAAAAATTGCCAAGGTAAAATTTAACGAGAAAATTCAGTACTCTGGGTGCACGCAATAACTCGATTTTTGATAACAATGTTTTTCGCTGTTTGACGGCGAATTTCGTTTTTTAGTTTCCAGGCTACTTCATAGATCATACCCTATATATGTTAAATTGTGTCTCCGTTTTCATATGGTATTACCGAAAGATAGAAATAAGATTTCTTTATTGACCCTGGCATTAAGTTCATAGTAAAAATTTATTTTATTAACTGAGGTGCGCTGCTTTATAAAGTACACTTTAATTCAATCCTAAGCGTTTATTTAAGGGGGAATTTTTTTTTTAAACAAGCACGTTGTGCATTGTTAAGAACAGAGAGCTCCATTGTATCCAGTATACCTTGAAATCTTACGTTTTTACGAAATGTGATAAAAATATACACATTTGTTTGTCTAGTGTATATATAGTGACTACCTATCACGTTATAGTTTTTTATGTGTATAGTATTGTTATACTGCTGATCAGCTGATGAAATCAAACACGGCTTTATCACATTTCATGTGATGAGAGGATTATATATTGTATTGTCAATAACGAGATCTGATTATTGATTAATTGATAATGGAAGTTTTAAGCTCTTGTACGTACATGCGTTAAGCCATGTTCACATACTATAACATATTTATGATCGGTTGTACATACTGTACATGCGTTAAGCCATGTTCAAGTTCAAAATATATTTATTCATTTCTTTCATCCTACAATCACAATATAAAGTAAAGTAGATCGGCTTGGGTTATTGTATCAGTTGATACAATTAGAAATGATAGTTAATAGGTACACAATTATAACACAAAACATCAATATATCACAAAAAACATATTTATAAATATAGAAAAAAAAACTTTTAATTTAATAATAATAATAAAAAAAAACTATAAATGCATTGTTTATTCTGATTCATTATCTTTCATAAACTCATCAATAGAATAATATTGCTTGTTTAACAGTAGTGTTTTCAATAATTTTTTTAAACAAAATAGGGTCTTCAATTTCTCTTAATACAGTTGGCAGATTATTATAAATCTGCAAACAACCACAGAAAGGACCTCTATTGTACATTTCAGTTCTTTTATAGATACTAGTAATTTTCAATTTAATTTGTTCACATAGTATAAGATATTTATGCTCGGTTGTAGTTACTAAACTATAAGCCAGCTTTACACGGTGCAATAATTTATATATGTATGTATGTATACAACAAGCTCAACTGTAGGCCAGTCTTACATTTTAAAATTATCTTATAGTATTTTAAAATTATTAGATATTCTGAAAAATTACATATATCATACTGTATAACATGACGGTTTATTATATACCAAGTCAAGTTAAATCCACTTGGTCAAGTTTTATATATTTTTAATTTAGTGTAACAAATTTTAAAACATAATTATGTGCACAGACGAAAACAATAGAGATTAGCGAAGTTTTGTATTAACGTAAAGTTGTATCTATACGATATATAATTTTATATTGATGGAATATTTTGTAGTTTTAAAATGTTACAGGGTTATGAATACTATATTATAGGGTGTGTGCGCATAACGTCATTCTAAATACTTTTCAATATGCTCTTCTTGAGCAATGAATAACATTGCTCAGCATAGGACCAACGTAGTTTTTGGCTATTTTCTTTGGAAAATTAGCTATTTTTTGGATACATATCATTATTTTTCTTGCATACTTCAAAAATTAATTCAACCTGTTAACAACATCAATGCTCTCAAAAATATTGTAAAGTATTTTTAAACTGGCAAAATGTGTCATTTTCTCCTACTGGTCCATGTTATTTAGCGCTCACGTATGGCGCCGACTTTATCATGAATGAAAACACCCTATACTTCTAATATATTTAAAAATTTCAGTTTAGTAACTTTTACTTATATACAAATATTTTGATTACTTTAAGGTACTAAAATAAATATAGGCAACTTTGGTAAAATTTCTGCAGGTAACATTTGAAGCAAAATATTTGGCGGTGTCCCTAGCAAGTAGACCAGCTGTTCACTCACATAACATTGATTGTTGTAACTTTACGTGCATCAAGTTAAACGTCATTGCGAGCAGCTCTTAAGAAAACAAACATAAGCATTTACATCACGAAACACTTAATACGACTTAAAGGCATAGAGAACATGAAACAACATGTTCTTTAACACAAAATGGGACCTACATTCTATTATTCTACTAATGTTTTCATGTTGTCTATGCCTTTAAATATAAATAGCTTTAGTTTGTAAAAACACAACTGTAGCGATTTTTCACCGTAGCAGTGAGAACAAAATTTAGATTTGTGCAACCAGCACAACAATATTTTATACTATTTTTTTTACCTATATTTCTCACATCATACAAACTGAAATACTTTACTGAAATAGTAAAGAAAATTTAAATATTCTTGATTTTTTTTCCTTCCTTTTTTTTACTTCAAACTTTGTCTACTACAAAACACTGCGAAGTGTTGTACAATGTAAAGTAAAAATAAAACAAAATTGAAAAATACGTCACAACACTTGAGATATTCTCTCCCCCCCCCCCTCTCTCTCTCTCCGATAATCCCCCCTATAAACATCAGCTATAAACAAAGTATGAAAATCAATAATCAATCAATTTGTGATGGAAATCGAATATAAAGCCAGCGCAGAGCACTTGTGTATTTTAACTTAGTTTTGTGCAAAATAAAAAATTGCAGAGCGACGTAAACATCATGCAAATATATTGTGACTTCACTACACACAAATGTGGAATTGAGAGAGAGAGAGAGAGCTCGGATGTGACGTCAGCCTCATTAGAAGCTTAGAAGCCACCAAGAAACACTACAACGTACAAAATGAAAAAATCTCTCTCTCTCTCTCTCTCAACGTCACCCCACCACCCACCCACCCACCCACCCCCTCTAGCTACACCGCACTACTACCTTGTCTGCTGAGCGAGGGAGAGAGAGATAGAGAGAGAGAGAGAGAGAGAGAGAGAGAGAGAGAGAGAGAGAGAGAGAGAGAGAGCACATATCGACCCCCGACTTTTAAACCAGTGTAAATGTACAGCGTGTTTCATTACTGTGTGTACTACTGTACAGTCTTTTTTACTAAAAAAAAAACAAACTAATTTCTATTGGCACATAGAAATAACGTGTATTTAAATGTAGTTTTGCGTCAGCTGAAATCTCCTGAAAGAAGACTGACACCACAATATTCGGCTTTCTGTTTGACGGAAAAGAAGGAAAAATTGTATATATAGATACTGTAAAAAAAACAGAGAGCTATAACGCTGAAAAATGCAGAATATATAAAAAAATAAATAATAATAATAAAATAATTAAAAGGTGTATCATGGTGTGTGTAGACGCCATACTGAAGCAATAACATTGCTCAACATAATACAAAAGTCGTTCTAGTCCTTTGCAAAATTAATTATTTTGTTCCGTCATCATTATTTTTCTTGCATATTAGAAAAACCTAATTCAAGCTGTTAACAACATCAATGCTCTCAAAAATATTGCCAAGTATTTTTAAACTGGCAAAACTTGTCATGGTCACACTATGCAGCTCATGTTATTTAGTGATCACATATGGCGTCGATTTTAACATGCAACCACCCTATACTGACATTGAATGAAGGTGTAGACGTGATGATGTTTTGTGGGACACCCTGTATGTACTACGTAGCAACGACAGCTACATTTCACTACACTTTGTACAAAACGAAAAAAAAAAAAAAAAAAAAAAAAAAAAAAGCTCGGTATAGACGCGGAGTTATTCAGGCATATCATATTTAAAAACCATGAAGTCTCGACTCGAAATTAAAAGAAAAAAAAATTGCGACGTATATAAAATATTATTTGAAAAGAAAAATAAAACTTAGAAAAAAAATTTATACAATATAATATTTATATTTGAAATTAAATACAAAAATTTTAATTCATATAAAAATATATTTTTAATTAACGTTGAGTTATTGATAAAAAAAAACGACAAATGTATTCAGTGTTTTATTTGATTATGTAATTAATATTACTAAAAGCAAGTTCAATTAACATGAAATTAACAGTTGATTTAGTCGAGGTATACATATTAATATATACGCTAATGAAGTTATAGCAAATTAATTTCTCACCGTCGTTAAGAATCGAATAATAAAGAAAAAATAAATCCAATATAGTGCCTTGTAACAAAGTGTTAGCAGACGACTTTGTGTTCTTTTCTGCATTTAACATGCTTTCTTATGGGGCAATGAAGCAGCTATAACTTGAGTTAAAATTATTTCTCACAGCTGAAATTTTTACTGTAGCTTACTGAGTCTTAAAGCTTTTGTTTTCCTGGATTTCAATCAATTTGGTTACAAAATATTATTTTCATTTAATTGACTTTAAATTTAGAAAACAAAAGCTTTGAAGCTCAGTACGCTATACATTAAAAATTTCTGATTTGAGAAATAATACATTTTATAGTTGTTTCATTGCCCCATAAGAAAGCATGTTAAATGTAATAATAATAATAATAATTTTATTTAAGAGACATTGCTATTTCAGCCATATTACATTTTCTTGACCAGAAAATTACAGTAGACAGGAAATGTAGACAGGAACACAAAGTCGTCTGCTAGCACTTTGTTAGTATTGTTGAGCTGTCAGTTTGTTTATTTTATCACTAAACCTACTTTTGTAACGTCTGCTATTGAAAAGTGTTCCAGAGCCTGCACAAAATGATCCTTATTATTTATACATAAACACTACATAACTTGGACGTTGCAATCATGATCAGGTTGCGGGAGTGCCGCTAACTTCAAATTATGTTGTAATTTTACAGTTCACTTGTTTATGCAAGTATATCGCGGATATGAAAATATGTTAAAATGAAAATCGTATTATCACTCTTTTTTTTTTTTTTTTTTTTTTTTTTTTACTTCTTTATAAAAGTGAGTTCAGAAAAGTTAAAAACAAAAAGTTTTCTTTGTTTTGTTTGAGAAAGTCCGGAAATTAAAACATTTTCAAGACGTTTGACTTGGAAATGAAGTTTAAAAAAGAAAAGAAAAAAAAAAAAAAAAAAAAAAAAAAAAGAAGTTAATATTTGTGTTGCATCCAGTCTTCGCGGGCTGCCTCTCTCGCGCTCGCTAATGATATTAAAGCGTCTTAAAGTTCGCGATGTCAAGATGCCATGGCACTGACTGGGGTGACGAGATGTATACGCGAGACTTAAGTGCAAAATGTGATTATTATCTCGTAGAGTCAAGACAACGCAACTCAGAGTTAATATCACTCAACACACAGATCAAAATCAGCTACTGCGAGATTTGACTAAAAAGTTGTATAAATAAAAATTTGACATTTTGCAGAATGATACATTAAGATAAGCTATCTTCAAAAACTCTAAAAAAAAAAAAAAAAAAAAAAAAATTAGGGTAGATTTAGATTTGAAATTATAATTTTTTTGAAGTTTTAGTCTCATAAAGAGCCCATGTTAATTTCAATAATTATTTTCTCTCTTATCTGATTGTCACTGGTTCTGACAATTTTGTCGAGAAATATTGAACTAAGAAACTCTCTAATGTTGGGTATCTCTAGCTTTATTGGAGATAATTCAGATAATATTTGTTTTTGTTTTTCAGTTTTCGTCTAGGTGAGCGGTTGATATGTGACAAACTGAACGGTCGTCAAATATAAAATTAACATCAAGTAAAGATGAAATGTTACCTAAAAGTTTAGTTATGTCAAACACATGGAAATACCATCAAATGTTGAAGTTATTAAACTGCAAAGATAACATGCAAATGTGGAAATGCAAACTTTATCAAGTTAGAAAAAAACTACTATTTTTAAAACTTTTTTCGAAACAAACATAAAAAAAAAAAAAAAAAAAAAAAAAAAAAAAAAATTATATATGGTATTTGTTGTGTTTGATTTAAAATGAAATAAATATTGTGAAAATAGAGTTTCAGTTTTGACTATTTCCGCTCCAGTTCGGTCACGCACATGTCCCAACAATTGGGATCTGAAAACAAAATTCAGGTGTGGACCATTCTGGTTAAGTTCTTTCAGTGTAACATCACAGCTTAAATCTGATGGTTCTTTTTTGTCTGGTAGTTTTCGACCAGGCAGGATTTAACGTGAGCTCTCCAGGGACTCACGAAGTATGGAGCAGGCTTTGTGCTCTCTCTCTCTCTCTCTCTCGCAATATCTACACACACACAGTGATATTCCCTGAACGAGACAAAATCGTATTTTCTAATTTAGGTATTGCCAGAGCGGGCGCACACATCACATATGAACTGCTATAACTTTTAATATCTACCTAACATAATATAAACCAACAACAATTCTTTTATATTTGTATAATGTAACTTGCAATGAGCAATATTTTGTATTATTGCACGCTATAATCACTAACGCCAAAATTGGGTGAAATCAACATTCAAGTTGCACGACAAGATTGGCTCAATATAAATATGACGTCACTTGAATTTGTTTTCAATATCATACATAAAAAAAAAAAAAAAACTTGTAAATAAATTAAAAAAAACAGTTTTACCACGATAGATAATGAAAAGATTTGATGCAAAACACACATAAGAAATACAATATAGTAAACATAGTGTGTAATGTGAGATACGGACGCCGTGCTAAAGAAAACAATTTATATTATGCTATTTCTATATAAGAATATATTGCACGTTTGGAGCTATAGTTAATTTTTTATTCATAAATTCAATGCTCAAAAAAACTGCGTTATTTGAGATGCGAATGCTAACTTATTTAGGATAAACACTTATGAGATTAGAAACTGCATTTTAGCAAATCGAAAACAATAAAAAATGTACAATAATAATTTTGTGTGTACAGTATGCACGGACACAGCGAACAAATCACTACATTTTTATTTACAGAATGAGGTAATTCTTTTAGAGGGAAAATAATAATAATAATAATCAGACCAAAAAAAGTGCGTTGTATCTTAAGTGGCAAAGTGAAAAGTGCATCTGTCTGTCTCCCTGCTACACTACAGGCGATGCAGCAGCTCTCACTGCAGCAAGGTAATTAGTTACTGCAGGCCGCTCTGTGCTCACTGTAATTATCAAATATTTAATACCTGCTTGTTTTAATTGCTCTAAGTACTTGACTGCACTGTACTGCACTTTCAGCCACATGCAACTTTCAAACTTACAACAACACAACCTTCATACTATCAGCTGGGAGCATATAGGGTGGTTGCATGCATGTTAATGTCAACGCCATAAGTGAGCACTAAATAACATGGCCGCTAAGGGAAAGAGACACATTTTGCCATTTGAAAAATACTTAGCAATCTTTTTGAGAGTATTGATACGGTTTCAAGTATGCGAGAATAACTATAGACCTATTTCACATCCTTGCGCTTTGTCGCCATGTTTGTGGTGCCTAATGCATTGTCCAGCCTAGGGGAAACATCATTTCTCCTAATTTTTCATATAAAAAGAATTTATTTCAACTGAACGATTTTTCTCATATTCTTCGAGCTTATGAGAAGCTAGAAATAAGGTTTTGATTGAGGTTTGAAGCTTCTTTTGCCATTAAAAAAAAAAAAAAAAAAAAAGAAGACATTTTTCCTATGCTGGCCTATGTATTCCTGACCAGCAAAATGGCGGCTCTTAAATATGAGTGCAACCGGTCTATAATAAATAGTCAAAACCCACGTTTGTCCAATAATGCTATATATTCGTTGCTCCAGTATGGCATCAGAGCGCAATAAGTATGACATACACCCTATAGAGAGGAAGCACTTGGGGAACTGATAACTGATAAGCATGGGTTGCATGTGTGTTTGTAAGTGAGAATAGCAAATAATATCAATCAATGATGATATATAAAACAAGCATCGCTCTTGATTTGTTTTCACTTTATAGCTTGCTAGGAATAAGAAACTGCTTTTTATGTTTAAAAAATTGATATTGTTTTTGTTTTCTTTGGGAGAAAAATTTCGATTTAATAAAACATGAAGTGGTGAGGGGGAGAGAGAGAGAGACGAGATCGATCATGACTGCAGCATCCCCGTACCAGAGATATGGACCACACTCGAGATGTCAGACATTATTTATTGCTTGCATGCAATCAACTACACGGAAAACATAAATTTAAGAAATTATTTAGATACATATCAATAACTCTTTAGTACTAAACTCTTTAATAACTCTAATAATAACTCTTTAGTACTAGTCTCTTGCAAAAAGTTTAAAGAGTAACTCGTTAGTACAAACGTAAATTGTTTAGCGGTAAATAGTTAACTCTTTAGATTCTAAAAAGTTTAGTATGTATCTAAAGAATTATTATGAAAAAAGTCTATATAGTAACTGTTTAGATAATTTTTTCCGTGTAGATAATTGAAATAATTATAATTATATAATAATATTTGATATTGTCTCAAGCTGAAGTATCATAGTGCAAAATTTCACAATTTTTTGACGAGAAAAGTTTGAGTCTAACAGCCAACGTCAGTACTCCCTTAATCTTTATTATTATGTCTGTTTTCTGTACCTGATATTTAAATGTATTGCACATTATGTCCATATTTGGAAACAACAATCAATACAAATGAAGAGCGTTTTGTTCGAGCATCGCTCAAAACTTAGCGCCGAAGTTCGTGTTGTTATAATATTGTGTGTGTAAATGACGTCACCGCTTGCTCATATATTATGCAGCGTCGGTAGTCGAGATATCAGCCAGGCAGGCAGTCTTGAATGTCTAAGTATCATGAGCCACACACGTGGAGTAGCCACGTGTTGTAGTCTAAGACAATGCAACATCTCTCTCTCTCTCTCTCTCTCTCAACCTTGTGTTCTCGTGCTACATCTTCTCCTTAGCTCCTTCAACATCCCTTTGTCTTATCCATGATATCGACGCAGGTATAAAAAGTTAACCGCACATACAGGCTTGCCACAGTCTTACTAAACAGCCCAGCATTTGCCATGACAGCCTAGAGACACCGTGGCAATGTCTAAGCAGGCTGGACGATGCAACATTCACGAATGCTGTCCGTCATCATAGAATCAATGCATAATGCACATGTTGATCTGGTGAAATATCAGTCTACAGTAGAACACTTGCTATAAGTATATATATATATATATATATATATATATATATATATATATATATATCTAGTATACAGTCCACGTCACCTAAGGATGCGACCAATTAGAGAGCATCTAAAAACTCTCTATGTAGTTGACATTACAGCGACCTTGAGCGTTTGAGTGTCTATTGGCTCGTGGCTCGATTAATCGTTAACATCCTTAGGTGGCACGGACTGTAGATATATAGGTATAGTGCTTGTTAGTATAGGTATATATATATCTCCTGGGACACTGACATTAGCTCGGTGTTAATTAAACTTGAGGCAGTCAAATTAATAATTAACTGCTCAGTTAAAAACCAAAACTTAAGTCAATTTTAAACTTATACAAAGCGAGCACGTAAGCTTTGCACGGTGAAATAATATCATTGACGTGGTGTACAGTACACTCACTGACCTATAGATAATGTCACAAGCGTCTGTCACTTCACAATTTTAATATACTGATTGCGGATTGCACTCATATTTAAGAGCCGCCATTTTGTTGGTCAGGAATACATAGGCCAGCATAGGAAAAACTCCATTTTAATTTTTTTTATAGCAAAAAAAGCTTCAAACCTCAATCAAAGCCTTATTTCTAGCTTCTAATAAGCTCGAAGAATATGAGAAAAATTCATTCAGTTGAAATAAACTGTTTTTATATATGTGAAAAATTTGTAGAAATGGTGTTTCCTTTTTCTGGACAATGCATTAGGCACCACAAACATGGCGAGAAAGCGCAAGGACGTGCAAGGGGTCTATAGAGCACTTTAACAAATTAGCGTACGTAACGTACACACAATTGACATTCAATATTTAAACATTTAAATTGAGCGCGTAAGTATTTTGCTCATTAGAAGCACCAAGTAAATCAAGCGCAAGTTTTTGAAAGTTAAAACATAATTAACAATCGTGCGTATGCGTACAGCAGTTTGAGTTATTTCTCTACAACTTTGTCTCAGTGTAGCACAAATAATAAAACATTTCTCCAGTTTGAAATAATGAGCGAGAGAGCGAGTGCTGACAGTTGAAGCGGACAATTTTAATGAATTTTATTAAAATGTTCTTAATGGCAATTTTGTTTTTTATCAAGAGTTTTTTTTATTTATTATTAAAATATGAATACAGCAATACAACATAAGAAATTGAAATTAAATAACTTACTTTTGTTCCGAGGTATAAACTAAAATAACTTGTTGAGAGTCGTGACTTTTGTCAGAGGGAAAAGTTATTGTTACATTTTCTTGTTAATTAAAGGAATAGACCAGAAAAAAAAACATAAGCATTTATATCACAAAACACTTGATGGGATTTACATAATATAAATAACTATAGTTTGTCTCAAAACCTAACTGTAGCTCCGTAGCAGTAATCAGAAATTTTGATTTATGCAACCCGCTCAACTTTTTCATACTAATTTTTGCATGTTACTGAGGTCATAAATATGAATAGTCACGCAAATGGCATACTTTACAGTATTATCACGCTCTCTCGTAGGGCTACATTAACATTCTGGTAAAAATTGTCAACAGTTTTGAAGATCCCATTTCAGGTTTATTTATTAAAAAGCACATGTTGTTTTATGTGGTCTATGCTTTTAACACTGGATCACATAAAAGTACACAAATAAAAATAGCTACGTGTTAATTATGATATATAGCTCAATACAGTAACATTTCAGCTATATTGTATACTACATAGCATAATATAGTTAAGATGTTCAGCATAATTACTTTAATTATAATTTCGTTTAATACGTCATCATTTATGCTATACTGCATAATATTATGTTACATGGCATAAATATTATGTTGTACAGCATAATTAGTTATGTTGTTCTAATTTGGCATAAAATATGCAGCTATATTTAAATGCAGCATAAATTACGTTATTTATCCTTTCTGTGTATGTTTACAAATATGACAAGTTCGTCTCACAACATGTACACACTAAAAAAAAGAAATGTTGAAAAGCTTGTACACAGTTTTGCAATGCTTTAGAGTATTGTAGAATCAACAGTTATGACGTTACTAAACGTTGAAAATCTAACGATAAAAGCGTAAATGACGTCACAAGCGTCAGAATAACAATGTAATAAACGTTAAACTTGGCCGTTACAAATATATACGATTTTTCCATTTAACCCCAACGCTTGTGACGTCATTAACGTTTTTATTGTTGAAATATCAACAGTGACGTCATAACCGTTGATTCCACAATATTTAAAGCAATATTTAAAACTGTGTACAAGCTTTTCAACGCTTATTTTTTAGTGTGTATGTGCAAAGTTGTGTAATCAATATAACATTTATGTTGTCATGTATATATAATATAAATGTTGATAATTGTGGTCAATAAATGATTGCGATATGTTTACAAATCTAGTACATCAAGTAATTTTATTGTACGGCTCACTGCATCAAGTGGCTGTGTACGTACAGTACATGTACAAAGTTTTGTAATCTCCGAGAACACGACAATAATGTTCTTGTCTATCTCTGAACTGAGAGCAAACTCGGGCTCATGGTCAGGTCAGGGAGGGCGGTAAGCCCAACACTTGGGGAGTCGCTACCATAATACAACACGAAGAACTTTTGTGTAAGCGAGATAGTTAAGAGATTAAGAGATAGTTAACACACTGATACTGCGACACGCAGATATAAAATTCTATTATGTTCTCGTTCTCACACACCTATAATTGTCGCACGCATCTCTACAATACTATAATTTTCAAATGAAATGGATTTTTTTTTATTCCGAAAAAAAGTTTTAATAATATTTTTAATTTTTAAAAAAAATTCTAATTTGACTAAAATTTGAATTTCCACATTTGCATGCAATCTTTAAAGTGGAATAACTTAAATATTTGATGGTGTTTTCTGTTTTCACATGTTTGATGTAGCTAAACTTTTCAGTAACATTTCTTCTTTACTTTGTGTTAATATTATAATTCGCGACCGTCTAGTTTGCGAGATATCAGTCGGTCACCTACTGCCTTAATTGTTAAATGAGTATCAAAAGTCCCGACAACACATTTCCAGACGTGACGTGACGTCATCTGGTTGACTAACACTCTGATCGACACACGACTCGCCTTGTCGTTGTGTAGTTAGCAAAGAGATCGCGCGGTGTCAATCACACGTCGTGGAGCCGTGACATGTTTGTTGTCACTGCATGTCTCGCGCTTACTTAATTACTAACACATGACATAACACCGCAAAATTTTAAAAGTGTAGAACACCTTGAACAAAAACCATGTCTAATATCCTAACATACCTGGCCAAATCAACGTTGATTTGGCCACAGCAATTGATTTCTAATTTATTTTACATTAACAAAATGACAGCTGCGGGTTAATGACGTCACAGCTCACTGGTCCACGCGTGTGGAAACAGGCAAGCTGTGACGTCATTAACCCACAGCTGTCATTTTGTGAATGTAAAATAAATGAGAAATCAATGACTCCGACTAAATCAACGTTGATATTTAGGTATGTTATAGGTTATAAGACATGTTTTTTTGTGTCAAGATGTTCTACGCCTTTAACCGCCGCACATCAACAACTACATAATACCCTGCCTTATACGGGGCAAAATATATACTATATGATATAAATATAAGAAAAATCTCCCAATTTTTAATATTTAATTTAGTGCAAATTAAAAAAAAATAAATAAATTTAAAAAAAAAAAAAAAAAAAAAAACTGCAATACATATTTTGAGATAAATCTCAATATACTGTAGAAATAAATATATTTAGTTTGCATGATAAACATTATGTTGTAGTCTTAAATAATAATGATTATTATATAATTAATATTAGAGGTACATTAATAATTAATGTACCTCTAATGTATTGGGCACAAGCCTGTTTTTGTATGAAACAAACAAATAAATAAATAAATAAAGTTGAATATTGAACAAATTATCATGAAAATAAGCTAGCATAATGAGAAAGACTAATAATTTTTGGGACAGTATTTGAGCACATTTTTAGAAAGAGTATAATTAGTATAGATTCTAATAAAGGTAAATATTGACGTCAATAGAATCTACTAATTATACTGTTTCTAAAAATGTGCTCAAATACTGTCCCAAAAATTATTAGTCGTCTTCATTATTGCGTATTTATTTTTGTCCGTGCATGGTAATTAAAATTTATCTCCCCCCTTCTTTTAATTAAATATAGGAATATTAGTGAGCTGTATCACATACTGACAAGACAAACAAATATATTTTAAAATAAACACCTCTACAAAATATATATATATATATATATATATAAAGTATGTAAATCTGAATTAAATATTTCAATACCAAAGATAAGCGTTGGACAAAAGACTAAAAATTAAAATCAATATTCAGCAAATAAAGAATCAAATGAGAGAGAGAGAGAGAGAGAGAGAGAGAGAGAGAGAGAGAGAGAGAGAGAGAGAGAGAGAGAGAGAGAGAGAAATAAAACTTTTCAGGATTATAATTTACCCAGCTTGGGTATTAAATCCACTTTTTATAATTAATAATAAAATTATAAAAGTTTGAAATTTCTCCATATAGTAAAATTTTATGTGAACATAAAAGACTCATTTCAAATAATTTTATTTTACTTCAAAAAAAAAAAAAAAAAAAAAAAAAAAAAAAAAAAAAAAAACTGAAAGGAAGGACAAATTTTGTGTAATTGATATTTAATTTACAATAGCCAAGTTTGCGAGGGATTTTTCGTTTCATACAAATTTAATATTATAAAAAAATAATAGATAATAATAGAGTATTTTATTTGTATAGTCATTGACTTTCAATTTAATTAAGTTTTAATCAGATTATTAAAATTAATTATTAATTTTATTTTTAAATATTTCTACATTTCACGTATTGATTGCTTACGATTATTAAAGCTCCTCATTTCCAATTATTGTAAATACTTTTGTAACTTTTTGCTTTTTTTTTTTTTTTTTTTGTTAATTGTTTTTCAAGCTGTTTTAGTGAACTTAAAATTTTATCAATTAAAAAATAAAATGTAAAGCAATTTTAATGTCAATATTTTTTCAATACTGCTGTTCGTAAACCCTGTTGCACCCAAAAAAATGCGCATTTCATTTGATTAACCAAAGCTGATCGTCATTTTAGGAGCAGAGAGAACAGGGTTAACGAACAGCATTATAGTACCTATACAAACACTAAAATTGATATAAATTCGAATACAATAATATCTTTGGCCAAATATAAATGACCGGTACCTAATTAGTCCCGACCATCGGAACCCAGATATAAAAACTATGCCCTTTGGTTATGCTTAGGATACCTTAAAACACCCCACAATTTGTTTTGGAAAAATCGGAAAATTCCAAGAAATACGCCACTTGCTATTTTTTACCTTTTGCTACAGGAGGTGTTAAAAATTGCCATTTACTCGTAATATGATGTACGTTAGAAAATTCAAATAAACTAATTTAGACCCCTGATGAGTTAAGCTTTTCAGAAATTATGTGACCGTTACCCTTAAAATAATTTCAAGGCCCACCACCGGGGGTTGAAAATTTATAACGCAGATTTGACAAAGTTTGGCATTTTTTGGAATTTTTATTTTTAAGTTAAAAAGTAGGTTATAATATGTCTAACATGTGTACCAAGTTACAAATTGGGTGCTCTGTAACTTTAGGAGGAAAGTCCGGAAAAGTATGTCCGCCACCTATATTGTGGAAAAATAGCAAATTTTAAAAATTCATCAAAAATCGAAAAATGAAGCAAATGCAATGAAATTTGGTATATAAGTTCATATTAAATTATCAAAAATTTAGAAATTTTTGGAAAAAATTTTGGCGCGAAATTTGAATTTTAAAAAAGTCATCCTACTAAAAATTGAATTAAATATGATTCCTTTGGTTATTTTTTAAAAAATATCATTGAAAAGTACTGAACAGTAATTTTAAGTATACTAGATATGCATTCTGACAGTTTGAACAACAAATTGCAATAAACTCAATTTTTTAGTAGGATGACTTTTTTAAAATTCAAATTTCGCGCCAAAATTTTTTCCAAAAATTTCTAAATTTTTGATAATTTAATATGAACTTATATACCAAATTTCATTGCATTTGCTTCATTTTTCGATTTTTGATGAATTTTTAAAATTTGCTATTTTTCCACAATATAGGTGGCGGACATACTTTTCCGGACTTTCCTCCTAAAGTTACAGAGCACCCAAGTTGTAACTTGGTACACATGTTAGACATATTATAACCTACTTTTTAACTTAAAAATAAAAATTCCAAAAAATGCCAAACTTTGTCAAATCTGCGTTATAAATTTTCAACCCCCGGTGGTGGGCCTTGAAATTATTTTAAGGGTAATGGTCACATAATTTCTGAAAAGCATAACTCATCAGGGGTCTAAATTAGTTTATTTGAATTTTCTAACGTACATCATATTACGAGTAAATGGCAATTTTTAACACCTCCTGTAGCAAAAGGTAAAAAATAGCAAGTGGCGTATTTCCCGGAATTTTCCAATTTTTCCAAAATAAATTGTGGGGTGTTTTAAGGTATCCTAAGCATAATCAAAGGGCATAGTTTTTATATCTGGGTTCCGATAGTCGGGACTAATTAGGTTCCGGTCATTTATATTTGGCCCTTTTACGAAATAAATTGGATTAAAATCCAAGTATTTTTTGCTTATTTTGTCTTGTTTTTCAACCTGTTCAATAAATTATTCATTATTTTGAAAAAAAAAAAAAAGTTAAAATGAAATTAAAGGCATAGAAAACATGTTTTTTTTTATCATTAAACACAAAATGAGATTTAAAAAACTGATGATAATTTTTACCAGAATGTAGTATGGAGGCTAAGATAAACCAATTGGCTTTTCGTGAAGAAAGTACCAAATTTTCAGGGTTGGTTAAGTACATGATCTTCGTCATAAATTTAAGTGGAACCCAAAGATTGGACCCATAGGTCGACCCTGAGTGACCTTTGACCTGGAGAACAGTTTTTATTTTTTTGTGCAAGAACAGTCATGTTCACAAAAAATTTGTAATAACACAAATCAATGGTAATGCAAAGAACTACATGTGTAAAAATTTGCAGTGCTCTAGTTAATTAATTTTCAAAATGGCGACTAATTAACTTTAATTATTGTCAAATTTTGCATATTTTTCAATATTTTTGGTTCGCTGTTGCCTATGAAAATGTGTAAACAATTAGAAATCAATATAGCACTTTGATATTGTCACATTAATTGATTAAATATGCTAATTAGGCTTTTTAGAAGACAATAGGAGAGAAAACACGTGTCTTTGAAGCTGCCGCCACGGACTCCTATACTAGTCCTTATACCACTACAGGTTATAAATTGCAAATATTTTTAATTAGTACATTTCATACCACAGTAATGAAATTTGATACACTTATACTCTGTACCTTAGTAGGGGTTTTGAGCACCAGAGATTATTTTTTACGCTAACCCTTTTGACCCTTAGAGACCCTTAATACTCAAAATCAAGGGTTTTTATTTTTTTGTAAATGAAATGTGTAAAATGCAAGAAAATGTTAAATAACAAAGTTGTTGGGCATATTTTTTTCTGTGCCCGTAATTTTTTGCCACGTGCTAGGTTGCCAAGTTTTATTGCAGTGTTGCCAAAGCTTAAAAAATATAAGTAAATTCATGGTTTTGGCCACCACGTACGGCTCAAATTCGATCATATAGCGTAAAAACAATACTTTTTTACACTGCATGTGCTTAGTGTTACTAGTTTTGCACTCAAATTAATTTTTATAACTAGCGCTAAACTATAGTTAGGGGTTAATTATTACACGGTAAACGTGCGCTTCCCACTTGATGTGTATGTTTCGCCATATACACAATACACCTATATGGGATTGCGCATAGTTTTATGTAAAGAGCAAGTAAGGACCTATATAGTAGGATTTTAGAGTAATTGAGTTTTAATTCACACAAGTTTACTGGGGTCCATAATTTGAGGTACTGTAACCCTCGGTAGTCAACCCTTAGCATATTATATAGTATATTTTATACAGTATAGTATAGATTTTTTTTTTTTTTTTAGTTGCAATTAATATAGTATTAATAATGTAATTATATTTTTAGACGACATACAGAGTTTTCACTAACGGGGTTTAACCCCTGAACCCTTGTATACCCTGCAAAGGTTGGTCATTCATAGCCCGCTGACAATTTTTACAAAACGTAATTCATAAACTTCTGGATAACTTTGTTATATTTAGTAAATATTCCTGTTATAATATGTTAACTATGTAACTTTTCTGCGTTACAAAAAATTGGCAGCGAGCTATATGGTGAATGACCAACCTTTGCAGGGTATACAAGGGTTCAGGGGTTAAACCCCGTTAGTGAAAACTCTTTATGTCGTCTAAAAATATAATTACATTATTAATACTATATTAATTGCAACTAAAAAAAAAAAAAAAAAAATCTATACTATACTGTATAAAATATACTATATAATATGCTAAGGGTTGACTACCGAGGGTTACAGTACCTCAAATTATGGACCCCAGTAAACTTGTGTGAATTAAAACTCAATTACTCTAAAATCCTACTATATAGGTCCTTACTTGCTCTTTACATAAAACTATGCGCAATCCCATATAGGTGTATTGTGTATATGGCGAAACATACACATCAAGTGGGAAGCGCACGTTTACCGTGTAATAATTAACCCCTAACTATAGTTTAGCGCTAGTTATAAAAATTAATTTGAGTGCAAAACTAGTAACACTAAGCACATGCAGTGTAAAAAAGTATTGTTTTTACGCTATATGATCGAATTTGAGCCGTACGTGGTGGCCAAAACCATGAATTTACTTATATTTTTTAAGCTTTGGCAACACTGCAATAAAACTTGGCAACCTAGCACGTGGCAAAAAATTACGGGCACAGAAAAAAATATGCCCAACAACTTTGTTATTTAACATTTTCTTGCATTTTACATATTTCGTTTACAAAAAAATAAAAACCCTTGATTTTGAGTATTAAGGGTCTCTAAGGGTCAAAAGGGTTAGCGTAAAAAATAATCTCTGGTGCTCAAAACCCCTACTAGGGTACAGAGTATAAGTGTATCAAATTTCATTACTGTGGTATGAAATGTACTAATTAAAAATATTTGCAATTTATAACCTGTAATGGTATAAGGACTAGTATAGGAGTCCGTGGCGGCAGTTTCAAAGACACGTGTTTTCTCTCCTATTGTCTTCTAAAAAGCTTAATTAGCATTTTTAATCAATTAATATGACAATATCAAAGTGCTATATTGATTTCTAATTGTTTACACATTTTCATAGGCAACAGCGAACCAAAAATATTGAAAAATATGCAAAATTTGACAATAATTAAAGTTAATTAGTCGCCATTTTGAAAATTAATTAACTAGAGCACTGCAAATTTTTACACATGTAGTTCTTTGCATTACCATTGATTTGTGTTATTACAAATTTTTTGTGAACATGACTGTTCTTGCACAAAAAAATAAAAACTGTTCTCCAGGTCAAAGGTCACTCAGGGTCGACCTATGGGTCCAATCTTTGGGTTCCACTTAAATTTATGACGAAGATCATGTACTTAACCAACCCTGAAAATTTGGTGCTTTCTTCACGAAAAGCCAATAGACATTACATTTTTGGTATTAGCCTCCATACTAATGTAAATGTGGCCCCACAAGAGAGCTTGAAAAAAATGTAAAGTATGCAATTTGCGTGAATATTTCTGTTTATAACGTCATAAACAGGCACAAATTAGTATGAAAATGTTGTGCGGGTTGCATAAATCGAAATTTTCTGATCACTGCTACAGCGACAGTTGGGTCTTAAGACCAATTAATATTATTTATTTGTAAGTCACATCATGTGTTTTGTAATATAAATGAATTTGTTTTCATGTTGTCTATGTCTTTAAGGGTAATATAATAAAGCTGCGAATGTTTTTCTCACTTCCAGCAATCAATAATTGTTTATTAAACAATGTGAAGCTGGTTTGTAACCTGAGCTAGGATATTGGAGAAGAGGGCTTTGCAAGGGTTTCCTTGGTCACGTGTTTTGTAGACACCGAGCTTGTTAGACCGTCCGTAAGTATACCCACCCACAATGCACTTCTACCCTAATCTTGAAACTAAAGTTAGGAAACAAGTTTCTTTTACACATTAACTATTCAAATAAAATAAAAAACTTTGCACTTTCATATACGTACTTACATACTACTTCCATCCCGCACTAAAGTAAAGTATCAACTACTAAAAAACTATACTAAAAAGCAACAAAATTAAAATTTTACATAAATGAAAGATTTCTAAAAGGCGATGAACACCTTGAAGAAAAAAAAAAAAAAAAAACTTGTGTCTTAGACAAACATATACCTAAATATCAGCGTTGATTTGGCCGGAGTAATTAATTTCTCAATATTTTCTATTTTCACGAAATAGCAGATGCGGGTTTATGACGTCACAGCTCACTGGTCCACGCGTGCGTAAACAATAATAATTTATGTTGTTGTAATATATATAAACTGCAGCCTAAATTACGTAGTATATTAGATTTAACCTACAATAAGGTTCAGCACAACCCACGACCTCAAATATGCCCGCTTGTTCAGTAAGTCAAAAATATTAAATTAAAATTTATGTTAATGAAGTCAAAAAAATTAAAGTTTTCTGCCCATGGCTTGTGTTTGTTATTTTTATATTTTATTTAGAACAAAAGTTAGAATAATTAAAACACGCAGTAAAAATTAATAATATAAAAAAAGCTTTAGGTTTTACTAATTAAAAAAGTGCGTTTGAATAAATTATGAGCGTGGTTGTGGCATTAACAAAGTCAACTTAAAGAGCGGGTTTGCATATGGCGTGTATCCGCATGACGTCATTTTTAATACGCTTGGACGCCATACTGGAGTAATGACTAACATTGCTCAGCATAAGACAAATTTCGTTTTTCTTTGTGAAATGTGTTAATTTTTTGTTATTTTTATTTTTATCACAAATAATAATTCAAATCGTTAACAACTCAATGCTCTCAAAAATATTGCGAAGTATTTGTAAACTGACAAAGTGAGTCATTTTCCTGTGCAGGTCATGCTATTTAGTGATCCAACATGGCGTCGACTTTAACATGAATGCATACACCCTATAGGGAGTATAGGGTGTATGTGCTTAGCGACATACTAAAGCAATGAATAACATATTGCGTCATAGGACAAACTTCATTTTTTGCTATTTTCTTTGGGAATTTTTATTGTTATTATTTTTCTCACATACTTGAAAACCTAATTTAACTCTAAACAGCATCAATGCTCACAAAAATATTGCGAAGTATTTTTAAAATGGCAAAATGAGTCTGTTTCCCATACCAGCCCATGTTATTGAGTGATCGAACATGGCGTAAACTTTTATATGAATGCATACTGAATATAATGCATGCATATAGCACACTGATCTTTATATAGCATGATAAAAAAAAAAAATTACAAAACGAGATGTTTAAATTACGTTATGATAAAATATCAATTTATTTTGTAGCGAGCGAGAGATTGAATATTGAAAAATGTTACAGAAACTTAATCATGTTCGATTGTCCTTCGAGTTGTACAGCCTTGTATTGAGCTGTACTGCAGGGGGAGAGAGAGAAAATTTAATTTTGCTAGGAAGAAAATATAAATACTTTTCTTATACTTCCTTTTTATGATTTGATTTGATTTGATTTGATTTTTTTTTTTTTTTTTTTTGTTAAGAAAAATGAAAATAAAAAAATGAAAAATGAAAACTTATAAATTGAGCGACTGAGAGAAAACTGATGCGGACAATATTGCAATGAAATTTGTAAAACATGCATTGTACAAATCATTCAGTTACATAGGTGTAACTCTTCAGTACAAACCAACAACTTGGTTGACAAAAAGTTTAAGCAGTAACTTTGTTAGTATAAAAGTAATTTCTTCAGCGGAAAATAGTAAGCTCTATAAATATTAAAAAACAACATTTGTCTAACAAATTTATTATAAAAAAAAGTATTTCTTTCACCGTGAAATACGTGAAGCTTCTCTCATCAAATATAAAATTTCTACCAGTTAGTGTATACATTAAATATTTTTATTTTATTTTTTATCAAAGCATCAATTTTGGTGCTGTAAGCTCGAGGGAGAAGGAAAAAAATCTCTTAAGTCAGACTAATGATTTCCTGAACCAATATTAAAAGTTAACACATTTTTAAAAATGTAACCGTAAGTTACTTTTTATTTCTCTTAAAAATGTTAATTAATTGTAGACTATTAATGATGCGATAGCAAAAAAAATTACCATAATTCTAAAATGGAAAAAAAAAGCATGAAATTTAATTTTAATTGAATAATTAAATTAAAAATTCTGAAATCGTAAAATGCAATAAAAATAAGTTTTATAACATTTTGTAAAAAGTTGCTAAATAAAATAATAAATATTTGTGTTCTTACCTTTCCCTGCATGATGAGGCGAATGGTGAGGGTGACATTAGGGTCGTCATTGGGCAGGGGTTTGTCTATGGAAGCCATGATGCAAGGTCAAAGGTCAAGGTCAGAGGAAATATAAAAAAATGATGAAAATCTTCTTATTTAATTATGCGTTTTTATTATTATTATTATTTTTAATTGCTCAAAAAGAGATGGTGAAAGGGGGAAGGTAGTGGGGTAGTAATTATAATTTAATGTTGATGTATGGGGGGTTGGTCTTGTACCACGGTTGCAGGTTGGTTTAGTGTGTCACTCAGGGTTCTGCGCAACAAGAAATAAAAAATAAGGGTCAATACAATACAATGTCAGCTGAACATTTTGTGAGGAAGCAAGCGACAATCAACTTGCCTGCCTGCCTGCCTGCCTGCCCAGCAGTTCACACCAGCACAAAATTAACTACGTAAAACAACATTACAGCAATGATATTCAACATAAATACCTAATAATTATGCTACCTCGTTTTCACCACAATTTGTTCATAATAACTAATTAATTAAAGCCCTTATACACTTATTTTTTTATCATTTAGAATACTAGATTGATAATCACCATACCTTATTATCCATGAATTAGACACCAATATGTTGATTTTGTATTTATTTTTATTTATTTTCATTTTGACAGTGGAAATAAAACTTATCTGACGTAACAATGTACTGGTGACTGTGATTGGCTGACTCATCAACAAATCACAGCTACGTGATAATTCAGCCAATCACAGTCACCGGTACATTGTGACGTCAGGTAAGTTTTATTTCCACTGTCAAAATGAAAATAAATAAAAATAAATACAAAATCAACATATTGGTGTCTAATTCATGGATAATAAGGTATGGTGATTATCAATCTAGTATTCTAAATGATAAAAAAATAAGTGCATAAGGGCTTTAACTAATTAATTCATAATAACTATGTTACAAAGCATACATATTATACTGTATTTAATAGCATAGGTAATGTTGTTCTAATTTACCATTATTTATGCTATAATGACAGAAATTACGTATTTCATTATTTCCTTGTAAATATATAGTAATTTTTCATTTACTTCAAAATATTTAAATATATGAAATCGTAGATGTAATATAAATTGTGTGATGTTTTCATCCATGGTATTTCAACTTCATAAATATCAACAAATTTTACATGAAGAAAAAAAAAATGAAGTTGTTTTAGAAAAAGTTGTACGGAAGAAAGAAGGCAGGCAGACAGAAGTTGATTGTCAATTTCTACATTACATAATATAAACACAGTGCATATTACAGAACTGAACTGTATTATACAGTTCTGTATAATATTACAGTACTGTATTTATTATACATACTGAGGTGGTCATAGGAAAGCATTCAGTCAACTGTATACAACAATCAAGATTGAAATTTTAACCATATTCAAATATATTGCCGCTAAAATTTGTCAATGTTATTTTTATGAGAGCAAAAAACACCAAATTAAAAAGTGTGGTTCGTGAACCCTGTTGTGAACCCTGTTCTCTTACAGGTGCAGAACACAGGGTTTACGAACAGTATTAAAGCTTCAATCTCGATCAAGTAGTAACAAATAGTCCGCGCCAAGAAATCAAATCGTGCCAACTTCAAAATACGGTCTCAAATCAATTATATGCAGGATTTATAAAAAATTAAAACTATTAATGCCACAATCCAGCACAAGTTAAAATATGCTGATATTTTGAGGCTGATTTCAATTTGATTCCGTGATGTGACGTCGCCTCTACGCCGTGTTTGCTACGACTGGACCTCAAAGTGCATGTCATTTTATTTGACATGACAAAGTTACTGCATGCTCAATGTATTTGCGACTCAAACATGGCGTCGAAGCGAAGACCCAAACCAATCAATCTGCTATATTTAATAGAAATTTATTTCACAACTTAAATTTTTATTAACTTTTTTTTTTTGTAAATTTTATAATTACAAGATCAATTGATACATACGCGGTCAAAAAAAAAAAAAAAAAAGAAAGAAAGAAAGAAAAAAAAGTAATGATTATAAATGCTAGCTAATTTTCAGTATACAATTTTTTCAATACAGCATAATTTATGCTATAATGACATAAATGCAGCATAAATTACGTAATTTCCGTGTAAAAATGACAATAAAAATAGAACTTATTGACTACAAACTTAAAATTGATATCTATATAGATATAGAAATCGATTGATCTGAGGATTAAGTTGTAGGTGTGAACTATACTAAATTACTTCGCAAAGTGCATTCAAATCTTAAGGTAGTAGGGTACCGAAGTCGGCCATAAGACTCAAACTTTTCACGTCAAACAAATCTGAAATTTTGCACAATGATACAATGATGCTTGAGACAATTTCAAATATATAAAAATTTTGGGGGGTCACCGTGCAAATTAATGTTGTACGATTTTTTGAAATGTTAAGCCCATAAGCCCCAATGTAAATTTCAATAATTTTTTATGGGGGGGGGGGGGGGGGAAATCAAACTTTATGAAATTTTTATTAAGGCTAGGTGTGACCCTTAGCTACACAATGACACCAAATTTAGACCCAAAACATTTCTAGTTTTTGAGATATAAGGTCAGTACTCTACTCCCTTAACAATCACGGTCAAATGTGAAAAGCAACTAGATTGCGTTGATTGAAATGCACTGCGAAGTCAATATAACCAAAGACCATATTTATAAAGTCTTTGATATAACTGAACGTTTTCAAAACTACGTTTTATATAACTAGAGTGGGTCACAATACACGACTAATCAAGGGACAAATTTCATTGTTGTAACATTGCAATAAAATAAATACAAACAATCAAACAAAACAATTGGGTAGTCGTGTATTATTTTACAAAGCAAACATATTAAGGGAAAAAAATATTTTCAAAAAAAATTTTAGCCAATTTTTTATTTAATAAAGAAGCAAGGGTAGATTTTTTTTTTTAAATACATGCTAATTTAAGCTACAATTTTATGAATATAAGTATAACCATAGTATAATAGTATACATATAATAAGTTTGTATATGATAATGCTATGGTCACGAGATAGGAAGAATTAAGGCAACAATATGACAAGAGTTGGCCTCAACAATGCAAAGTCAGGTGGACATAATGTAAAGGTGAAAGAAAAGCTTTAAAAAAAAAAACAATAAAAAAAAAAAAAAAAAAAAAAAAAGAACGTAGAACCTTAAAAAGAGACACAAATATACACAAACACACCAAACATAAATCTGAAACAAATTTTCTGCTCTGAGATGCGTTATTCAAAGATTCTAATAGTACACGAATGACTTTTTAAATTTCGCATGTCATTTGTTCAATGTTAAAAGATAGGGAATTACGCCAAAAAATTGACAATCGATATTAGCGTGTCCTATCCTATAACATTATCAGCTTTTCTTACGGTTATAATTATATTTTAAGAAAATCATATACTAAATCATGGGATATTCTACAGCTCAATTCCAACCATATTTATGCATAGCAGCATAGCTTATGCTAAACATAACATAAATATTTATGCTATGTCAATTATCCACTAACATAAACAATATTTATGCCACGTCAATAAAAAACCACTTCACCTCACGTACGCAATCGTTCACATCAAATTTTCTAACATTTTTAGTGTCTCGTATAATCTGTAAACACATGCAAAGCTTTACTTGGCTATAAATTTTTTTAGTCAATGTTTCTGTTGAGATTCGACTTGTTTTCATTTTTTTCCCTCATATCAATATTTTTGCATGTTTGCAATATTTTTTTTTTTTTTTTTACCTATTTTGTTTACAAGGCTAACTCCGAACTTTGATTTCCAAATGTAAAGCCAAGTGAAAACATTGATAGTGACTAGCTATCTACAATTGATCACTTCCATATATCCAATCAACTTCTGTGTTTGACATATACTGCAATGGAGCTTATCTTATTATTATGTTATTACCCGTATTTATTTCTGTCCGTGTGCAATTTTCGATCACGGAGAAATTTAAATGAGGAATACTAGACATACTTTTACTTTTACGTCTTTTAAACCATACATTATATATATTTTTTTATCAATTCCTAAACCGATAACCTCTTTACTTGAACAACTCCTATTGAACGTATTATAAATATTGGTGACTTGATAAAGTATAGTTTATGCATAGATTTAGCCAGGTATGTTAATGATGATTGATTAATCCATGTAGCGCACTCACAACAGCGCACAAAGAAAAAGTCATACATGTTAATTCAGGTGTCACCAATAATGTATAAAAATTGTCTTGCGCACAGTCGTACTGTACAAATTATAAATAATTATCTCGCCAGGCCAGACATATTTGTACTTGTGATAAACCATAAGAGAATAATCATAAATATGTGATATAATAATACTGGGGTTGTTAATGAAGAATAAAATATTTAATTAAAATTATTTATTTATGCAAAGTATTGAGTTGACAATCAATAATTCTAATTATAGTAATGACCTCTGAGAGAGAGAGACAGAGAGAGAGAGAGGGAGACAGAGAAATAAAATTGTAAATTTAACTTGTAATAAGAATAAAAAAAAAAAGACAAATAATATAACACGTAGCCAAAACTTGGTCAAAAAATTACCGATCAATTTCCCGTTAAAACACTGTTTGGATTTATAACAGTGCAGAGATGCCGGATATCGGACAGATGATCAATGTAAAATTAAAGTTAAATTTTACTCCTATATAACTTGATTAGAATACGTGAAAATAGTGTTGAAATAACCTGCGATGTTTTAGAGTGTTTTCATTCATGTTACAGTCGACGTCATAAGTGAGTACTAAATAACATTGGCCAGTATAGGAAAATGGCACATTTTGCCAGTTTAAAAATACTTCGCAATTTTTTTTAGAGCATTGATACTGTCAACAGGTTGAATTAGTACTTCGAGTATGCAAGAAAAATAATAGTGACCAAACAATAGCAATTTATCAAAGAAAATAGCCAAAAACTAGGTTTGTCCTCTGCTGAGCAATGTTATTCATTGCTCAAGAAGAGCATCGAAAAGCACTCAGAATGACGTCATGCGAACACACCCTTTAGCACAGTTTGATATTTGCAGCCTATGAAGACAGCTGGGCACACCAGGCATGCAGGCTTACTTATAATTAGCTGAGCCAAGTGCACTTATAGCAGTCTGCATCTCAACTGTGATATAGAGAGACTTTGAACAACGTAATACAAAACTACATGCTAAAAAGTGTAGAACACCTTCAATAAAAACTTGCGAATTATCCTAACATGCATACCAAGAAATCAACGTTGATTTGGCCGGAGTCATTGATTTCTAACTTATTTTCTATTCACAAAACGAAGCGAGCGGTCACTGATGTCACAGCTCGCACGCAATATTTTGTATAAATATTATATATATATATATATATATATATATATATATATATATATATATATATATATATATATATATATATATATATATATATATATATATATATATATATATATATACAGAGAGAGAGAGAGAGAGAGAGAGAGAGAGAGAGAGAGAGAGAGAGAGAAAGTAAAAACAAAAGCGATCAGAACGTATGCAGTATCGACAACGTATAATGAAGACATGCAAAGCTCTCATAATAAGTCTTGTCAAATATAACTGACAAATTTGCATAATTTGAGACGTATATAGGGGTGTGATTTACATTAAGAAACCTCGCAAGTACACATATACGTATGTATATCGTTGTCAGTTCCGGCTCTCTCTCTCTCTTTCTTTGTATACCATGAAGCGAGGGGAGATCGTGAAGTGGAGAGACACTTCAAGTGTCTTTGCTTGCTTCTCATTTGCACGAGACTCAATGTGCACGTGTATTGTTCTCTCTCTCTCTCTCTCTCTCTCTCTCTCTCTCTCTCTGTGAGACAATGGCCGGCGCGACTCTAAGTTGTTAGTTATTAGCGAGAGAGAGAGAGAGCACGAACTATACATTATTAATCATAAGTTTCTTACGTATCATTACAAAAGCGAGCAAACAATACACATTTTGTAATAGGCACACAGCAGCGCCGCCATCTTTAAAGGAATAGACCAGAGAAAAAAATAAGCATTTATATCACAAAACACTTGATGGGACTTACATAAATAACATTAGTTTGTCTCAAAACTGAACAGTAGCAGTGATCAGAAAATTCGATTTATGCAACCCGCACAACATTTCCATACTAATTTTTGCATGTTTCTGACGTCATAAACATGAATATTCACGCAATTTGCATACTTTACAGTATTTTCACACTCTCTCGTGGGGCTACATTAACATTCTTGTAAAAATTGTCATCAGTTTTGAAGATCCCATTTTGTCTTTATTCATTAAAAAGCATAATGTTGTTTTATGTGGTCTGTCTCATAGGGTGTATCCGCATGACGTCATATTTAATATGCTTGGATGCCATGCTGTGGAGTGCAACATTGCTCAGCATAGAACTTTATTTTTTATTTTTATTTTTTTTTTGCTATTTTCTTTGGGAAATCAATTAATATTGCACAAAATTTAATATCGGTGTGAATTAAAGCCCAATAAAAGCCGTTAATTATTATTATTATAATTAAAATTTTAGTTTGAATTCACATCTGCGAAGAAAAAGAAAAGTGCACCGAGATTGTAACAAAAAATTATCTGATACAAGTTGTGAGTTAAGAAGAATTTTGAAAATGATACAAAAATAGAGAAAGAGAAAGAGAGAGAGAGAGAGCGAGAGCGAGCAACAAAGTTTTGACAATATTTGCCACTTACAATACAAGTGTTGTAGTCGATCACCCTTTTTTCGATCCGATCACGATCCGATCAATTGAGATGTAGCTCGATCCGATTTCGATCACGATCATCAAAACTCGAGACTATCCGATCACAATCCGATCTGATCGACTATCATTTGATCGAAAATTTTCGATCGTTTTCAATAATAAATGTAGGTATGTAGGAACTTGTAAATTATAATAATTATGAAGAAAAAAAAAAAAAAAAAAAAAAAAAAGGAAATTATACTGTAATAATACATTATACTTAAAAATATTTTTATATTCATATTTCCGTGTAAAAAAATTTTTAATAAAAAAATGTGTTACATAATTGTTAGTTCTTACCTTTAGATGTTTTATTACATTAATATCAACAGATTTCAAGGCTATACGACGTTATTCGGTTTATTTTTGCACGATAAATACAAACACTGAATACCAAGCTCTTTCCCACTTTTATCTTTTTTAGGAGCTCCAGTTACGTGATAAAATTCTCTTCAGCTATTATTTCACGGAAAAAAATTGTCACCCAAATTATCCTTTATTTTATATTATAAATTATAATATATTAACGTTTATGAATATGTAAAAAAAAAAAAAAAAAAATACACTTTTGCCTGCTTTCTTATCTCGTGACACCTGCGAGAAAACGTACAGACCAAATGACTGGTGTCTGGATGGAGGTCCAAAAATTATCCTATGTACAGTACTGTGTGTCTTCATCCCCACTAATCAAAGCAACCCCCTCGTGTTTATTTCAGAAAAAATTTCCCCTCACCGCGGTTTTGTAATACATCAAAATTTCGTGGAAAAAATCATTAGTGTAAAAAGCACTTAAAATTTTTCGATTGGTTATAAAGTCACCTCTAAAACTCATACAAGAAATGTATTGTGTTAAAGTAAAATTGACAATCTTTCAATGCAGAAAAAAATTCTGTTACTTGAATATATGAACAAAATAATACGTCAAGAATTCATTTTAAACAAAACTTATTTACCGCCTTTAATGTCATGTCAAAAAAAAAAAAAAAAAAAAAAAAAAAATCTTTGGTGACACAGACACACTATTGATATAATAATTTCTTTCCTAGAAAGCCTAGAAGCTTATATAGCTCAGAGTCAGGTATTTGCTATTTTTCTTTTATTTCTTTCATTTTTGCTTTCTTTGTTTTGTTTTGCGATACCTTTTAGCTAAAGTAGATAACATCTCAATATCTACCTAGCAGCTGCTAGCAGAGTACTGCCTGTACTGTACTTTTAAATTCTTTTCTATTTTGGACTTTGACTTTTTGCTTTATTATAATGAATAAAAAAAAGGAGGGGAAAAAAAAAAAAAAAAGAAGACAAAAAGAAAGAAAAAAATACCTATATGGTTGTAAAAACTAAAGTATGAAACATGATGATCGGATCGAAAAAACGTTCGATCACAGCCCTAAATGTGATCGAAATCCGATCACGATCATTTTTTTATAAAATGGGTCGATTCGATTACGATCCGATCAAATGATCGTGATCGGATCGTGATCGGATCGAAATTTGATCGATCGACTACAACACTGCAATACAGAACTGTCTGCAAAAAAAAAAAAAAAAAAAAAAAAAAGGTGACACTGCAAGTCAAATTGAAAGTTAAGTAAAAATGTTGTCAAAAAGTTTTTATTTGAGAAAACTAAAAGTTTGCGACAACTTGATTAAAATTGATGCCTTGCTCTCGCTCTATGAGGTGTGTGTGTGTGTGTGTGTGTGTGTGTGTGTGTGTGTGTGTGTGTGTGTGTGTGTGTGTGTGTGTGTGTGTGTGTGTGTGTGTGTGTGTGTGTGTGTGTGTGTGTGTGTGTGTGTGTGAGTGAGAGAGATTTACTTCAGTTGTAAGACCACCACAAATATTATTTACAAAGTGATTGTTCACAGTTTTCATAGATCAGTGATCTGCACACTTAAATACACCACATGCATATGTTTCAACTTTTTGTTTTCGTTCTTTCTCTCAAAATACTGATTAATTATACTAAACAATAAAATAATAATTAAAAAAAAAAAAAAAAGGCAAATGAGGTTCTATATTTTCTTATTTCTATTTTTTAATAAATAAGAACAAAAATTTGCAGTTCGTATACTGTATATATATAGAGAGAGAGAGAGAGATGCAATTTTTTTAAAAATATTGCACAGCTCTACAAGCACACAAACAAATTATAAATTATGCCAATTATTATACGATAAATTATTGGTACACACAAAAATGTACAAAAAGTGTATAAAACATTGTATATTATTACAATGTAGCCGCTAATGGCGGATATTTCGAGTATTTTTCCATGTTTCTCGTGTTTTACGAGCTACTAAAGTACAGTCACCGGCAAGCAACTCGTGACTGTACTTTACATACATACAAGACATGTACACTCATTTCACTGAAAAATTAATTTCTATTGTCTTATGGCCATAACGTGCAATCAGATGGAGATTTCATTTGACACAAAACTACATTTACATACATTTATTCCCATTCGTCAATAGAATTTTATTTTTTAGTAAAATAACCGTACTGTACGTACAAGTAAGTAAGTAAGTAAGTAAGTATTTAAGTAAGCAAGTAATTAAAGGCATAGACGACATGAAAACATAATCATTTATATTATACAAAACACATGATGTGACTTAATTAATAACATTAATTGGTCTCAAAACCCAACTGTAACCCCGTAGCAGTGATCAGAAAATTTCTATTTATGCAACCCGCACAACATTTTCATACTAATTTTTGCGTATTTCTGAAACAGAAAATACTCATAAACAGAGAATAAACAGAAATACTCACGCAAATTGCATACTTTACAGTTTGTTCACGCTCTCTTGTGGAGCCACATTTACATTCTGGAAAAAATTATCATCAGTTTTGTAGATCCATTTTGTGTTTAATGATTAAAACGAATGTGTTGTTTTATGTGGTCTATGCCTTTAAGTAATATAGTATATTATATAGGTAATACATATATAAGTATAATTTTAGTAATGGTTACAGTACGTACATACTGCATACATACAGTACGTATACACAGCACAGGTATATCAAATATTTCATATCATCTCAAGTAAATGGCCCACTCCAAGCACTATGGAGCACCGGGGGGCGGACTTTGAAGAGCCATGAATATTGATCTCTGTATCTCCACCTACACTGCACAGTAGCAGAGAGAGAGAGAGAGTACATTATACCGCCATAAAAAATCTTGTCACTTTTAATATTTCAAATAAACATCAAAATATATTTCATGTCAACAAACACCAAATTGCTGCACATTCTTGCGCTCAGGCGCCATGACAGGTAATACCATAAAATAATACACATAATATAGCTGGTATAGTCATATGTATGCACATGACGTCATACTGAATGCGCTTCGACGCCATACTAGAGCAATGTAAAACATTGCTCAACATAGAACAAACGTCGTTTTTTCGCTATTTTCTTTGGAAAATTAGTTAATTTTTGTTATGATTATTTTTCTCACATAATTGAAAAAGTATTTCAACTTGTTAACAACATCAATGCTCTCAAAAATATTGCTAAGTATTTTTAAACTGGCAAAATGAGTCATTTACCCATGCAGACCTAAGTTATTGAGTAATCACATATTTAAGGCGTCGACTTTAACATGAATGCGACTAAACATAATATCTCAGTTCTTATTCAATCGAGCAATCGGAGCAATCGGAAAAATATCATTTCTGTCAATATTATTTTCAATAAGAAATAAATTTTAATTAAATTATAAGCAGGAAAAGCATTTCATATACAAATGATCAGAAAATAATTGGCATACGGTGAAGTTACAGTGTACTTGTAGGGTTTGTTAGCTCACAATCAGTACAAGTGTCTAATTAATTATATTATAATTAGCATGATACAAATATTGGAAGTAAACACTCAATTGTTCTTATTGTTTGTTCACAATGTAAAAATAACGTCGACTTTATTTTACTTTCTTTATACAAAAATGAAGAGAAGAGCGAGAAAGGATAAAATAATGATTATAATAATATAAATTAAGCGCAAAGTAAAACTCAATAAAGAATGTTGTTGAGAATTAAATTGTTTTTTAATAATCTGGGATTAAAGTTTACCTAATTAAAAGTTAAAAACATAAAAAAAAACAAAAAATGAAAAACCTGACAAACTTTTAAATTTTTGTTAAAACTCCAACGTTCTCTCTCTCTCTCTCTTCTCAGTTTTTACTCGAGACTTGTTGAACAGCACATAATGAGCTGATATAACGACACAGATAAATCACCGTACGTACTGTACAACTCACTCGTGGGTCATACTAACCCAAAACTTATATTTGAGCTAAAATCTTTTTCTCACATATTTTTGTATCAACAATTGAACCATGGTTATTTAAATGATAATTATTTAACGTACAGGGTGACCGATTTGGAGTGGAAATACTCAAAAGAGAAATTTTACTTTCAAAATATATATTCTTTTTTCTCTATTTGAATCAAACAAAACAAACACTATGATTTTCAAATAAAAATTGATAAAAAAAAAAATAAAAATACAAAATTAAATAAAGTTTTAATAACATATTTAGTTCAAAAAAGTATTGTTCGTAAACCCTGTTTGTTTTTTGTTGTGTATTTTTTTATATATTATTTTTCGTTTCTGCACCAAAAAATGCGCATTCCAATTGAATAACCATAGTTGATCGTCATTTTAGTAGCACAGAACAGGATTTACGAACAGCATTAATGAATTTCTAATACGATTGAAAAAGTTAGCGATATAAAGTTTAAAATTTCACATTTACGTGTTATTTTTTACATTTAATAACTCAAATCATGTTTGACATAACTACTACACATCAACCACCACTGGCTTGAAATATTTTGCAAGTCTGCATGTCTATAGTTTTATCAGTATCAGTGTAAAAGTTAATATATAATATAATATATTTGTTATACTTGATGATGTGGCCAAAACTTTCTAATAACTCAAACTTAGAAGTTAACGTACATTTACATTTAACTTTGTGAAAACAAAAATGTTTTGCTATATTACACACACATAGTAAAACTTTGCTTATACTTACTTACTAATATGCATGAACTTGCTATAATATATCAGACTTGCAGATTGTTTTATTAGAACCCATTTTATATATTATTAATATATATGTCTGTACATAATTACGCAAAGTACATACTCAGCAGTTAAAGGCGTAGAACATCTTGTACAAAAAAAGTTGTGTAATATCCTAACAAACCTGAAAATCAACGTCGATTTGGCCGGAGTCATTGATTTCTAATTTACTTTCCATTCACAAAATGCCACGGGCCGTCACTGACGTCACAGCTCGCTTGTTTTACGTGCGCATAAATCGGGCAAGCTGTGACGTCAGTGACCGCTAGTGGCATTTTGTGAATGAAAAAAAAAAATAAAAATAAATAATAACTCCGGCCAAATCAACGTTGATTTTTAGGTTTCTTAGGATATTAAACAACTTTTTTTGTTCAAGGTGTTCTACGCCTTTAAATATTGAATACGTAAAATATCACTTAAATATTGGGACTGAGCTTGCTTTTGCTGCACAATAAATAAAATATATAATACACCCTGCACGGAAAAAAATTATCGAAAGAGTTACTATTTATAATTTTGTTTTATAATAAATTCATTAGATACATACACTTTTTTTGTTAGAGTTAACTATTTACCGCAAAAGAAATTACGTTTATATACTAACAAGTTACTCTTTAAACTTTTTGCAAAACAGTTATTGGTTTGTACTGAAGAGTTACTTATGTATCTGAATAATTTCTTAAATTTTATGTTTTCCGTGTACCCAAAATAAGAACAGAGCTTTTTACAATCAGATGCACCCCTTTTCTCGTACAATTTTTCCCAGATAAACACGAAAAATGTTACAGGTGATCAATGTGATATTGAAGTTAATAAGTGTGATTTTTTTTTTAACTTGATTACAATCCGAGAAAAGGGGGTGCATCCGGCTCTGTACTTATTTTGGTAATGGTACTTGTATATTATTATATTGATATAATATTTTATTGAAAAAGTACGAAAACAAATTCTTATTAAATAAGCAGTATTACTTACTTGATGAATATATATGAATGATAGCACAATTTAAATACAAATTGTTATGTGATACATGAATAATAAATAATAATAGTAATACAAAAATAATACAAACAAAATTACAATATTATTATGATAGTTGTTTATTGGTTGTTAGTTGCATGCATATACGTGCAGTAAATATTAAATTGACAGTCTCATTTTGTGGTAATAACCTAAGCTAATGCATTTTAATTGTATCATCAATGTTGGATCAAAGAAATTAATAACGATTTTTTTTTTACGAAGAATAGAAATGCATAAAAAACGTAGTTTGTCCTATGCTGAACAATGTTCCAGTATGGCGTCAAAGCGCATTCAGTACTGTTTTTTGTATCTGCATGATTACCTTATGTAAGTAATGTAAAGTACTGTACGTACAGCACCGGTATTGTACATCACGACCTCTGCTTTTACATGGAGAGAGAGAGAGAGAGAGAGAGAGAGAGAGAGAGAGAGAGAGAGGTCTTTTGTTTCCAAGTAGCAGAGGGCACTTGTGCTCCCTCTACTTAGAGATACTTAGATATTTCTATAATGATCTCTCTCTCTCTCTCTCTCTCTCTTGCTCCACACAATGCAAGCAGTGTATATAATGTAACTGAAATGTGAAGAAACAAAGACAAAGAAATGATGAACAAAGCACAGGAAGTATTTCACCTCAATTACAAAATATTGAACACTGACACAACTCACTTTGTCCTATACTTTCATTTTAGAGTCGACGCCATGTTGAATCACCCAATAACATGGGCCGATATAGGGAATTTAATCATTTTACTATATAATTTAAAAATAATATAAGCAATATTTTTGACAGCATTCGTACTGTTAATAGCTTGAATTTTGGTATGTGAGAAAAATAACAATAACAAAAGAATAACAAAATTTCCAAATTTATGGCGTTCAAGTGCATTAAATATGACGTAATGCGCATACACACTAGCTCGCAAAGAAATAATATTATATAAAAAAAGTTATATTCTGTAATTTTTATATTCTGAGACCTACTGTAGATATACAGATACAAATGTTTAATCTTTGAGGTCATTCATTATATTTCTAACTAATTTTTTAAAGTCACGAAATTACATCAAAGTCGGTAACTTTTTTTAATGTCCATATGCATTTTATACATATTTCCGACCGTGACGTCATTTTGAGATTTCCAAAAATTAATTACAAATACTTAATGAACTTAAAAATTAGATATATATATCAATCGATTCAGGACAACGTGTCCTCTTTTACAACTTGAAATAAATTAAATATTTAAATAATTTCGGTATAACCGAGAAGGAATGCCTGAAAAAAAGAGGTCCTTGGATAAAAGGACCTGCCTTTGCGCAACAGGTCGGTGAGCTGCGCACAGGTAGGACCTTTTATCCGAGGTCCTTTTTTTGCATGGACCTTCCTTCTGTATAATGTTTATGGAAGCGGTTCTTTCCTTATACACAAACCTAAAATTTTTAAGTACTTTTTTCACTGTAAATTTGACGTTACAGTATTTAATTGCTCTCTCTCTCTCTCTCTCTCTCTCTCTCTCTCTCTCTCTCTCTCTCTCTCTCTCTCTCTGACAGCAACATATGTACATAGACATAGTATGTATATACAAGCATAGCAAGATGAAAGGCAAGGATACACATAGCATACAGTTATTAAAACAATTATATATATCGAAGACACAAAACTTCCTGCCTGCCTGCCTGTCTGCCACTCAAGTCCACCACATACAAAACTCTTTAAGTTTCACGGCTGAAATTTCAAACGAAATACTTCACAAAACTTTTTACTAATTTTTTAGCTTTTAAAAATCGATATTTTGAGAAAAAAAAAGTTTTGCAGTTGAAGATCGAAGTTAGAGACCATATTATGTAACTAGGGGAGAGAGGGAGAGAGAAAGAGAGAGAGAGAGAGAGAGAGAGAGAGAGAGAGACGCTGTCAGATATCATTCCCGTCTTCAGCTTTCTATTTTCATTGCATGTTAATACACTACCATGTTACGTTATTTTGTTTACATTATTTTTCAGTATATAGGCTTGTTTTGTGAGGGAAATGATTATTATTATCTTAAAACACGTAAAAACTACTTGTAAATTGTAAATGTTTTAAAACTCAATGTATTAATTATTTAATTTTATTTAAATAATAAATTATACCAAAATCATGCAAGATTCTGCAATGTTAAAGAATAGTAAATTTGAGAACTTTTAAAATTTCCCGCTCCACCTGAGATTAGTGTAGCGCGCCAAGGTGTAGAACACGTAGAACAAAAAACATGTCTAATATCCTAGCAATCCTAGCATACCTAAATATCAATATTAATTTGACCTGAGTCATTGATTTAAAATTTATTTTACATTCACAACATGACAGCTGCGGGTTTGTGACGTCATGATCGCCTGTTTTCGCTCGCGTGGACCAGAGAGCTGTGACGTCACAAACCCGCATCTGCCATTCTGTGAGTGCAAAATAAATTAGAAATCAATAACAGTAGTCAAATTAACGTTGATATTTAGGTATGTTAGGATATTAGACATGGATTTTGTTCAAGGTGTTCTACGTCTTTACGCGCATTAGGCCAGATAAAATTACTAAATATTATAATAAGCTTACACAACGTCGAAGTGTATGTCTATGAATGCCCTAGAAAAGAAAAGAAAAAAAAAAAAAAAGAAAAAAAAAAAAAAAAAAAAAAAAAAAAAAGGAGCCAAACAAAAACCTTGCTGCTGGCTTTTGTGCTGCAAAAACCACAAAATATAAAGTCGCCTAATGCTTTTTAAATCAAATCAAATAGGTTTTTTATTATTGTTATTATTTTTTTTTGAGCAAGGAAACAACACAGTGTTTCCGTTAAGCATAATAATTTCCAGTTTCTTGTAAAGTATTTTATAATTATTTAAAAAAAGGTAAAAAGTTGTAAAACTGCAGCAATTATTGTTTGTGCGAAATGCCAAGTTTGCTTGATATTTAGGAGCTTCATTTCCTCATATTATATAATATAGAAAAGTAAAATAGCTTTTAAGGTAACGTATTTTGTGCTCTAATTGCTCTAATACAGCTCTCACTCGCTCACAAGAACACTCCCGATCACTTGCAAGTCGACTTCTTATTTCCTCTTCCACTCTGAGTCAACTATACGTAGTTATGTAACTTTTTATGTAATATGTATACAGTGAGCTATGGTAAATATAGTGAGGCATTCACATGTGTATTGAAATTTGTTGTTAATTGTAATTATATTTTATCGCTATAGTAAGTTACACTCCATATGAACACATAAACATTCATACGTATACAGAATTACGTCGTATTTACATGAGATCAAGTAAGATACTGACAAAGATGGCAATCACAATAATAAGAAGCACAACAATGCAATTAATTACAAATAATATCTGCTTTGTGCCTTCTGTGCAATTAACTATAGCGTCTATCTTAGCGAGCGAGGGGAATCATCTTGCATTTCTACAAGAGTAAGTAAGCCGCTTTTTTGTATATATAATGATTGAATCGAGGGATATCATTATCTTTGAGAGTCAAGTAGGCTGCAATTAGCCTTACTGTCGAGAAAATCTTGACAGTCAGTCCTTGAGTGAGCGAGAGACGACTTCAACATGTATAGAGCGAGAGAGAGAGAGAGAGAGAGAGAGAGAGAGAGAGAGAGAGAGAGAGAGAGAGAGAGAGAGAGAGAGAGAGACAACTCCAGCATGTATAACTAAAGTAATGAGCGAGCATTACTCTCTCTCTCTCTCTCTCTAAACTGACAGCAGTCACGTATTGATTTCCAAACTGATCATTAGACTTACAAAAATGACGTCACGTCACAAATTAAGTAATTAATTGATATAAATGACACCAGTAATCAAAGTTTCAATTTATTATTACGTACAGAATAGCAATTAAATGTAATTACTGGCCAAATTGCTGTCATTTTTTAGATTTGAAACTTATACATATTATAGATATTACCAACTTTGTTAGTTGGAAATTTAAACGTTTCGAATATAAAGTTGGTTAAAATTATTTTATAATGATGTTACCTGTATTGATTGATTGATTGAGAGAGAGAGAGAGAGAGAGAGAGAGAGAGAGAACGCACAATAATATCACAAATTGTGTTGTACTGTACAGCATGCAAAGTTATTCACTGCTACAACAAAATATTTTGCTGATTTTGTGTCTACTCAAGCACAAAAATAAATAGGTAATACTTATGCTAGCTCATTTTCAGCACACTTTGTTCAATACAGCATAATCTATGCAGTACTGACTATATATTACAATATCACAAATTATTATATATTTCAGCATTATTATTTATGTTGTTCATCTAATTTAGTGTATCGTTTATGCTACTGATATAAATGTAGCATAAATTACGTTAAATATTATTTCCCTGCTACTTTATTTGACCTTGAAGTGTAACCTTACTTCTGCTGTGCTGCAAAATAACTTTGTTGAAGCCATAGACCACATAAAACAACACGTGCTTTTTCATGAATAAACACGAAATGGGATCTTCAAAACTGATGACAATTTTTACCAGAATGTTAATGCAGCCCCACGAGGGAGCGTGAAAAAACTGTAAAGTATGCAACTTGCGTGAAAATTCATGTTTATAACGTAAGAAACATGCAAAAATTAGTATGAAAATGTTGTGCGGGTTGCATAAATTGAAATTTTCGAATCACTGATACAGCTTGTGTTTTGAGACCAATTAATGTTATTTATGTAACTCCCATCAAGTGTTTTGTGATATAAATGCTTATGTTTTTCTCTGGTCTATTGCTTTAAAGGAAACGTAGTTCGCTCATCACTCTACTTCACGTGCGAGAGAGCGAGAGCGAGAGAGAGAGAGAGAGAGAGAGAGAGAGAGAGAGAGAGAGAGAGAGAGAGAGAGAGAGAGAGAGAGAGAGAGAGAGAGAGAGAGAGAGATCGCCAATATAAAACATAGGTCCACTTATAAAAAAAACTGGGCTATAAGCCACGCAGACTATTAAAAAAAAAAAGTTATATTTTGTGTTGTAGAGCGTCACTTCACGATACAATAATAGCAAGTAATGCTGTTTAGAACGAGGCAGTTCGAGTGTCAGTGAATATTATTGCTGATTTCGCGTGTATCGACGAGCATCCTTGGCTAGTCCACGCCGCGTCAGCAAGTGTGCCTCTCTCTCTCTCTCTACTTCACTGGAGTAGCATCTCTGCAATGGAGGGAGAGAGAGAGAGAGAGAGAGAGAGAGAGAGAGAGAGAGAGAGAGAGAGAGAGAGAGAGAGAGCGACAAGGCACGTACTTTTTGTCAAACAATTTTTTTTTACTCCGTTTTTTAAGCAGCTTGCTTATGTATATATAATATTAGATTATATTTATGCTGAATTGACTTTTTATAAGTGGGGGAAAAAAATTATTTTTTACAAGTTTTTATCTATAAGTAGTATAGGAACACATCTAATAAGAGAGAGACAGAGATGCTTCACTTTATCGACTATTTCCAATATATTTCACGTGCAAGGTAAAGTTGTATGTTTCCCCACTACAGATTATTTTAATAAACTTTATTAAAATATTGATGCAGTATATAAACCTATATATACTATACATATAATATGGTATACTATTTACTTGTATAAAAATGATTATTTTAACCCCATCTTTGGTTATAATAGTAATTTTTTCTCTACAGGTCTGTGTGTTAATGCATTGAATATATTAATATTAATAATATAAAAAACAATTTAGATTTTGAAAATACAATAAATAACACAAAAATGTAAAGCTGGTCTCGAATATTTAAATATCACACTCTGAATGTGGTTAAAATACTAAAATAATTTTTTAGTTTGTCTCTAAAAATTATATTATTTATAATAGAAAAATGAAATTTTTTTTTCAACATCATAATATTGTTGTGTTGTACAATGTATTGCAGATCGAGGAGCTTGAATGGTGCAAAGTAACCATGGTGCATGTACATACAGCATACGTTCAGTCTTCAGCAAAGTAACTATGGTGTACAGCATACGTTCAGTTTTCAGCAGGGCAAATAACTCAATTTAATTACTTTGAATAATAGCCTATAAGCTGATAGCAATGATAGAACAAAAAGCTGATTTTTTTTTTAAAGACACACGATTGTTTAATATAATTTATAGATAATGATGAAATAATATAATTTTTAACTGTAGTATTATTATGGTAAAGCTGACACGATGGTGGACAGGAAAAGCCACACAAGAGTCATGAACACCGCGAGGGTTGTAATTAAAAAAAAAAAAAAAAGTGCAGCGCAATGTCACTGCTGACGAGGGGGTGGGGGTGATTAGTCACGGTCTAGGCTACCAGAAAGAGGAGAGAGAGAGAGAGAGAGAGAGAGAGAGAGAGAGAGAGAGAGAGAGAGAGAGACTATGTCTCCCGAAGCTAAAAAGACAAAAATTAGAAAAATCTTTTGAAGCTTGCTAAAAGTAAAATATTTGTGACAAAAGTTCTGCCTGCAGAAGTCACTGCCTGCCTGCCTGTGACGTCACAGTCATATTAATCACCAAACTTATCACAAAAGACACTCAGGTTACTGCACAATTGAAACAAAGAACTTTACTTTTCTATTGTAACATAGATCACTACTTTCTTTGTCATTATTTTAAAATCTTCAAAATGTATGTATGAATATATATTGTGTGGTACAAGTTTAGCCAAGCTAGCAAACTTCCATTGTGTGTGTGTCAAGCAAGCACACAAAAAAGAGCAATTATAATGCAACAATCATAGACATAAAGGTATGTCTATGGCAACAATATACTATGCATAAATGTGAAAATTGTAGATGAGACACAGTACAAATATACGAATATCCAAGAAGCTTTTTATATATTATGAGTTTGATGAGATATTAAGTAAAATAAACCATAACGGTTAAAGTAGTTTGAACGAGTTTTGATATTATTTAAACGCCGTTTTAGTGTTACCTGTAGATTCCTTATTTCTCTATGCTCCTATTGATGTAATAAAAAATACATTTAGTTCGAAACGCAAATAAAAAAATAGCCGCAAAGTCGAGCATTTTTCCTCATACAGCATTGGTTAATGGCTGAAAAAGCCATGCTCCTTCCACAGTAGATCATTCATATTTCTGCGAAAGTGTATTTAAATGGACTCAAAAACAGATAAATAAGCTCTTTGATAAACAAAGAAACTTTTAAAAGCATTAATCAAAATTTGGTTCGAAACGCACTGAGAACTTTGTGACTAAAAGAGCTGAAATTGAGAAAGATATTCAATTATAGTTCCGAATGCGGTCGTCATCTCAGTGGCGCTGCAGTTGCTTATTCTTTTGGCGATCGCGGGAAAACCATATAACCGTCAATTGAGCTCATAAACGTTAATAAAACTCTTGTAAATGTACTTAATATGTATTACTTCATTATAATTAATTAATATATGCACTGAGAAGCGAGAAAAGTGTTTGATTAGAAAATAGTTACAAAAAGCAATATATATATGATTTGCTGGATTATTTACTAGTGCCTTGACAGCACAGTTGGTAGAGCGCTGCTTTTACATGACGAGGGTCAGCGGATCGAGACTTGATTCTTGCAAAGTTTTTAATGATTAAATTAAAATCAAGTGAGCGCCAAACTTCAAATAAATTTAAAATCAGCTGTTAACAATCTCGTTCAAACTACTTTAAGTATATTATGATAGATTAGAAAGAATACGGCAGGTAGAAACCAGCAAGGGCTTTACCATAGTAAAGATAGTACCATGCATAGGTACATTTCTCCCAATACTAGTTCGAGCGGATACAGTGTAATTAACTATGTAAAGTCAACTGTAATTGGCTAGTAGGTTTATAACACGCTTCCTGATTGGTTTAGCACCACGGATACAGCTTTTGGCGGGAACGACCTTGTTTTGGCCAGAGTGTAGGTTAAAATCTTGCTAGCAGTTGCTATAGTGTCAGTTTTGTTTATATATGTGCTAGCAAGGTTTTTACTGAGCTACGGAACTATCTTTACTAGCCCTTGCTGGCTTCTCCTATCGTTTTTTTTTTTATTTTAATTTTTTTTTCGTTTATATAAATAATATAGATTAATATATATATATATATATATATATATATATATATATATATATATATATATATATATATATATATATATATATATATATATATTCGACAAATGCAACATTCGAAACACACACACACACACACACACACACACACACACACACACACACACACACACACATATATATATATATATATATATATATATATATATATATATATATATATATATATATATATATATATATAAAACTAAGTGAGTAAAACGCATATTGTATAATTTAGTTTTTTTTTTTTTTTTTTTTTTTTTTTTTTTTTTTGTAAATATTTGCATAAAGTGAGAAGCGCGATAAAAGCGGCTAAATTGCCGTCACGCATGCAGGCAGGTATAATTGAATGAAGAAGTTAGATTTGATATTTTGCAAGTCGGTTACATGTGTATTTGCATATCATTGCAAGGTAGCTTCAATTTTATTTTCTACCAAAACTTCGTGAATAATTTATTACACGTAGATATATGTACATAATATCTATAAAATAATCTCTCTCTCTCTCTCTCTCTCTCTCAAACACACGTAAATAAAACTTACTTTCTTTTGGTCACAAAAATAAAATGAATAAAATATCATACTTTGCAAACATCAAAATTTAAATATATATTATTATATAATTCTTTTTACATTTTTTAAATTTATTTAAATTTAAAGCCTGAAAAGTATTTTGATGTATTTTTTCTACTGTAATTATATTTTATTTATGTTCATAAAACAAGTCACTGAAACTACAGGACAAATTATAGACTTAATTTATAAATTATATTTTTATGTATTTTTTATGTTCAGTTATGAATTTTTGAAAGTAATGTTATCATTCATAAGAAGAAGATGATTTTGTGAAAACCAATTTTATACTTTATAGTATGGAAACAAACTCTCTCTCTCTCTCTTCTTTCCGTGCTTCCTTCTTGCGCTACGACGCCATATTGAAACAAGAAATATAACAACACTCATGTATAGCATCACTTATAAAACATGGCAGCTTGCTAAATCAAACTAGACAAATTGTTATACAATAACATATTGTTAATGCTACTTAACGTAATTATGCATTCTAGCAAATGAAGAAATTTCACTGAAAATTGGCATGCATAATTGTAACTTGTTTACTTTTGCTCAAGTGTAGAAATGTATTTTCCCACCGCTCGCACTACATATGTTTTAGTACACAGTTTTCTCTTGTTGTAAGATAGATGTTATACATCTGATATTTTATGTGCTCTCGGTACAAGAACAGCAGTAAATAATAAGCATTGCAGTTAGGACATTTTTACACAGCATATATGTACATCTCAAAATTTATTAACTTGAAGGCGTAGAACACCTTGAACAAAAAAGTTGTGTAATATCCTAATAAACCTGAAAATCAACATTGATTTGACCGAAGTCATTGATTTCTAATTTATATTCCATTCTCAAAATGCCCCTGACGTCACAGCTCGCTTGTTTTAGGCGCGCGTAAACCGTAACAAAGTTTGTGTCTGCCACATGAAATTGTTAATTAATGGTTAACTTAAGACAAAAAGTTCTGTTTCGCTTTATACTTTAAAAGTATTTTTAATTATACGATACAGTAGTTAATAATCCTATATTCGTGAAAACTAACTGAACAATTTTCACACTTACTAAAAAAAAAAAAAAAAGGTTCATAAAGGTATATATAAAGAAATGATAATAAAAGAATCATTAAAGGAATAGACCGGAGAAAAACATAAGCATTTATATCACAAAACACTTGATGGGATTTACAAAAATAACATTAGTTTGTCTCAAAACCCAACTGTAGCCCCGTAGCAGAGATTAGAAAATTCGATTTATGCAACCCGCACAACTTTTTCATACACATTTTTGCATGTTTCTGACGTCATAAACATGAATTTTCACGCAAATTGCATACTTTACAGTATATTTACGCTCTCTCGTGGGGCTACATTAACATTCTGGTAAAAATTGTCATCAGTTTTAAAGATCCCATTTCGTGTTTATTCATTAAAAAGCACATGTTGTTTTATGCGGTCTATGGCTTTAAATAAACGAAGCGAGTTTTCACCTAGACTTAAACTGCTGCCTGTAGAAGATTTTTAATTAAAAACGATATTAATTACTATAATACATTTATTATAACGTGTTTATATTATTGTAAATTAAATTAAAAGTATAATATTATATACAGGAATAATGTTCACTCGCTCGCACAATTTATATTTCTCACTATATTCACAAAATAAATGACATGAAAATGTACCATTATAGAAAAATTGGTAAATATATTAACATAATATTATATATAAATATATAATTGCGGGATCATGATAGAACTAATTTTATAACAAGAATTTTTATATCGCAGTGTCATCGGCTATCCTGACAACTTCTAAAAAAAAAACAAAAAAAAAAAAAAAATGCAAAAATGCAAAGATAAAAAAGTTCTAACTTTTTGAAAAATTTCCCCCCTTCCGCGGTTCCTTTTCAGTTTTTTTTTTCCCTCAACTCTTACAATCAGTTATACATTTGACGTATCGAGAGTATCCACATTACGTTATTTTTAATGCAATTGGACGCCATACTGGAGTAATAAATAACATTGCTCAGCATAGGAAAAACTTCGTTTATCTATGCCACCCATGTTAATGAGTGTTCGAACATGGCGTCGACTTTAACATGAATGCATTCAGCCTAAATACTAAATAATAATGTTTCCGTGTTCTATTTTATATGGCTGGTAGTAGATTATTAATGCAAGTACATACATGATAAAAGAGAGGAGGTTAAGCAACGTTAAATTTGGCTGTACAATCAGTGCAAAGCCTGCAAGCAAGCAAAAGTTGAAGCCAGCTCTGCCTCGAGTGACGTATGTATAAAAAAATTGCTTCTTTCGAACAAAAGAAGAAAAAAAATACATTGAAGTACGCAAGCAAGCAACCAGGCAGGCAGGCAAGGATCTTTTGATATTTCAGTTTGGAGAGGAAAATGTAAATTTTTGAGCACGCGTCACAAAGAGACAGCCTAGGACACGAGAGAGAGAGAGAGAGAGAGAGAGAGAGAGAGAGAGAGAGAGAGAGAGAGAGAGAGAGAGAGAGAGAGAGAGAGAGAGAGAGAGAGAGAGCTAGTTAGTGCGTCGTGAATTATGAATTACATCATTAAGTTTCATGTAAGTAATGTCGCTTTGACTTTGTGTCTCCGTCATTCCAACTTTGTGCAGTACATATATAATATCTCGTTATCTCCATGTCGTGTGTGTGTGGCGGGGAGGACATTTTCTAACCCCTTGTGTGTACATTACACTCCATATGGTTATATACGCATGACGTCATACTGAAGACACTTTCAACGCCATACTGGAGCAATGAATGACAATTGCTCAACGTGGTTTTGAGATATTTTATTTCTGAAATGTATTTATTACTTTAGTATTATTTTTTAAAGTAATGTTTATTATTATTATGTTGAACATGTTAACTATTATGCTACTTAATATATATATATATATATATATATATATATATATATATATATATATATATATATATATATATATATATATATATATATATATATATATATATATATATATATATATATATATATATTGTATACACTAAATTATTAGACGTAAACAGCACGGTTACAGAAATGATTGAAATAATGTCACAAAAAGCAGACAATTATTTCTTGTGTTATTTGCATCAGACTAAAGCGAGACTAAATTAATCTTACAAAAGTGTGGCGGATATTTTATGTATAATTTATTCTTCAGTAGGTATGGATCAATATAAATTAATAAACAAAACACGTTCGAAATTATTATTCCAAGTCTCAGTTGAGCATTTATAACAATCGACAATATCTAATATGTTTTAATTTGAATAATATTAATAATCACATTATCATGAAACAAATCATGTTCATACAATTTAACAGTAACTGGATTTTATTTCTATATATACTGGCAGAACTAACGAGTAGTGAATTAGAGTTTGTTTTGCAAAGCATAGTGAGTTTTCTGTAAACAGAGTGATTGGGCCCCACAAAAATAGTCACATTTATCGGTTGATCTTGTTTTTTGAGCCGATAAAATTGAGTCGATGCTAAACGTGGAAATTTCTTTTTCTTTTCTTTATATATATATATATATATATATATATATATATATATATATATTTTTTTTTTTTGAACGACCGTTAATTCTTATTAAAGGCATAGAAAACATGAAACATCAAGTTTTTTTTAATCATTAAACACAAAATTGGATCTATAAAAATGATGATAATTTTTACCAGAATGTAAATGTGGCCCCACAAGAGAGCGTGAAATAACTGTAAAGTATGCAATTTCCTTATATATTTCTGCTTATGACGTCAGAAACAGGCAAAAATTAGTATGAAAATGTTGTGCGGGTTGCATAAATCGAAACTTTGTGTTCACTGCTACGGCGTTACAGTTAGGTTTTGCGACTAATTAATGTTATTTATGTACGTCCCATCAAGTGTTTTGTGATGTAAATGCTAATGTTTTCATGTTGTCTATGCCTAAAGTACTAAACGAAGCAATAATAAGGATTCATTACTTTTTTCTCTTTAATAGTTTGTCATAAAAAATGAAGCACACAAAAATACTCAGCATGACAATTTACAAGCTTGACATGATATCCAAATTAAAATTCTCGTCATTATGAAAGAACATAATTAGAAAATGTACATCATTGAATTTTGAAAATAAACTTTAAAATGTTATTACAAAATCTGGTGTTTCATTTTTAGTATCAGCTTTATTTACACACTATGGCATATTTATTTTATATACCTTAGACTGTACATTAATATTAATATCAAGAGAGAGAGAGAGAGAGAACGTATACATAAAAATGATAACAATAGAAAAATTTCGACGCAAAAAAAAATGAAAATACAAAAAATGGTGACAGTACAACAAAACAAAGCTCTCTCTCTCTCTCTGTTATTTAAAAGAGCGAGGTAGATCCTGGGGCATATTTGTGTTCCAAAGCATGCAGCAGCAGCAGTAGCCCGGAGTAGAAAGTTCACAGTGATCTCTCTATCTCTCTCTCTTGTTGTGAAGAGACAAAATACGAAGCTTGCTTGCAGCTCGAAGCACGCAGCTTCATATACATAATGAGAAACCCCTGCATACATATATATATATATATATATATATATACCAAGTTTACAATAATAATAATAAAGCAGCAGAGTTTTAATTATCTATTAAAATTAATGAGTATTATAATAGTATAGGTCGCGAGCGTGGTGTATATAACCCATTACTGAACAACTAAATCAATATGCTGCTACTGCTGCTGCTGCTAAGCCCATTATTATTATCATAAGTCTATATTATAATACCTTTTGTTTGAAGAGGAAATCTACTAATTACAATATAAAAATGTGGCTAAATAAATTTTAATTAGCATACAAAAGAATTTCTTTGTTTACATTTTTCCTCCACACTTTTCATTTAGATTTTTAATTACAAAAAAAAAAAAAAAAAAAGCGTCATCTAACTTGAAGTGACGACTTTTTCAATTTTTTTTTATTTAGTTGTAAATTAATGTAGGTTTGTGACGTCATCACCAATGTTAATTAAAAAAAAAATGTGACGTATTATACAAAATATATAATTACACTGAAATAAATTACTATACCTATGGCAGGTACATGAATCTTGTATTTTGCAATAGGTATACTTGAATTTGGAACAGGTAGTTAAAAACTACAATACCACTTAAAGCCATAGACCACATAAAACAATGCTTTTTAATGAATAAACACAAAATGGGATCTTCAAAACTGATACAATTTTTACCAGAATGTTAGTGTAGCCCCACGAGAGAACGTGAAATTACTGTAAAGTATGCAATTTGCGTGAAAATTCATGTTAATGACGTCAGAAACATGCAAAAATTAGTATGAAAATGTTGCGCGGGTAGCAAAAATCGAAATTTCTGATTACTACTACAGTGTTACAGCTGGGTTTTGAGACAAACTAATGTTATATGTAAATCCCATCAAGTGTTTTGTGATATAAATGCTAATGTTTTTCAATGGTCTATTCCTTTCAAGTGTAAAACTTTACGTATTGCTGCATGAAGGAATCACAATATTTGCATGTTTTCACAAAATAACTTTTAGCTCTCATAAGCTGGATTCACATATATTGAATTTTGCATAAACAAACTTCAACAATGCAAATGTATCGTTGGAAAAAAAAATTATGCAAAAATCAGAAAGTACGCCTACAAAAAATTAATCAAAAACGTAAAATTCAAATAATTATAATAAAGGGGCAACCGTTTTGAGGCTGACTTAAAATTATATTTTGAATCGCATCTGCTTACGTTTCTACGTTCTACAAATGACACAAAGTACGATGAAATAGACGCGGAAGTGATGGAAAGGCGGTAAATCAGGTACTGCGGGATTTGACTAAAAAATTGTAAAGAAAGAAAAATCCGAAATTTTGCACAGTGATACATTAGGATATGGTATCTTCAAAATAATAATAATAATATTAAAAAAAAAAATAATAATAAACAAAATAAAATAAAATAAAAATTGGGGGTCATGCACCATGCTAAATTTTAAATTATGATTTTTTGAAGTTTTAGTCCCTTTAAGAGCGCATGTTAATATTCAATAATTATTTTCTCTCTTATCTGATGGTCACGGGTTCTGAAAATTTTATCCTAGGTAGCTGATAAATGGCATCATAAAGTTTGGAAGTTTTCTTTTTAAATTTTGAGATACAAGCTATCTGAATACAACACTTAAAGTGAGCCTCACGAGAGTTGCCTTGTCAGTCATTAGTTTAGATAACAATTAAAACTGGTGGTAATTGAAGTCGCGCTGAGTCACGTGATATCGCGACTTCCAATCTGGCGGAAGTAAGAGAAGGAGAGAGAGAGAGAGAGAGAGAGAGAGAGAGAGAGAGAGCGGCTGTTGATAAGAAAGTTGAGGCACATACGACTATAAATAAGCACAGCGGCTGTGGCGGCGGCCAGTTAGTATACTATACCTTAGCTCTTCTTAATTACATATACACACAGTATACAGCATGGGTATACGTATACCACATAACAGTATACACTACACATAGTATACAGCATGGGTATACAGTACAGAGAAAATAGTAACTAAAAGTTACTGTTCAGACGTTTTTTACAGCAAATGTCTAATAGATATACAAAGTTTTTTAAGATGTGATGAGCTCACTAAATTACGTTTATACTAACAAGTTACCCTTCAAATATTTTACAATTTCAGTTATTGGGCCGTAGTGAAGAGTTACATCTATATGTAAGTGTTTTCCGTGTATCTCACATTGCATTTATTATCATTGCAATGAGGAAGGTGAATTGAAATTTTTTTGTTGAATTTATGATATTTTTGGAAAGAACTTTAAAAAATTTTAAGGCGCTATTTTTTCTTAGGACAATTGGAGCATGCGAAGTATTTTTAATTAATTTTTGAAAATCGGCCTAGAAAACCTGTGACGTCATCAGTACACTTTTTTCTCGGCAAATACTAATCGTTCGAGGTTCAGTAACCAGTTTAATGAAATCAGCTCGTCCTCAGGATAACTGCGGATAACTGGCTACTGAACCTTCTACGGTCAATACTTTGCAAAATAAATGCCCGATTGATGATGTCACAGGCATTTTAGGTCGATTTTCAAAAATTAATTAAAAATACTTCCCATGCTCCAATCGTTTTAAGAAAAAATAAGGCCTCAAAATTTTTTAACGCTCGTTTCAAAAATGTCATAAAAAGTGGGGATTAAAAAAAGTCACCTTCCTCACTGTACTGATGCGGCTTATCAGCGACCAATCAGTTATTATAAATTTTTTACTTTACTTCAGCTTCTATAGAGTATATTCTACTTTAAATATGTATTAGTATTCCTCATATTAAGATTTCTTACCTTAGTACAGTATTATTATTATTATTATTATTATTTAAACTTATCTTCTTCTTCGAAAATGCTAAGGCTTCTACAACGTAAAAGCAGTGCATTTTACTATCTTAAACACGTAGAAGTGTGTCTAGCGCTATTTATCATTTTTTTTTTAAATGTTTTACGTGTTTCAGTCAATTAAAAAATATATAAATAAATATATAACAAGAGTAACATTCATTAAACTAAAATATTGCAAGTATTTGCATATGAAGGTGAACACCACTGTGGCATCAATTTGCACACCACGAGCTGCGATTTAATATAAATAACCATAAATAACTACCGCGCGGACACAAAATAAATAATAATATAGCGGTGTAAAATAGACACATAGTAAGTAAAAATATTTAAAATATATTTGATATAATAATATAGTATGCACACATAATAGTAATCAGGACTAAATATATTAGCAAAAATATTCAAATTACTTTCCATTTTCACAATGAATTGTATGTTTCTCTTGTACGAGAATTGTAAACTATATCTAGTGAAAGGAATTTTTATGAAGTATATTCTAATAGAGTTGAATTAACTATAACTTAACATCGTAAAGTAGCTCTTATTGAAGTGTGAGTTGTGGGTGGAGTTAGTAGCCAAAGTAAGCAAACTTTGAGAGTTAACGAGCTTGAGAGAGAGAGAGAGAGAGAGAGAGAGAGAGAGAGAGAGAGAGAGAGAGAGAGAGAGAGAGAGAGCGGCTGCTGTCAGTTATTGTAGCTAAAGAGAAGGTTATGTGTTTTACATCGTGAAAGACAGTTTCAACACACGAGCAGCGAGAAGACAAAATAAATAAATATAACAGGTGGCTCACATATCTATTTATCTGACGTAACTTTCAATCTGAGAGTCATCTCTATATGATCACTTGTGATAATAAGTGTTTGAGTGAGTAAGTAAGTAAGTAAGTAAGTAAGTAAGTGGGTAAGTAAGTAAGTAAATCCCCTCATATCGATGTTTTCCCGCGATGTATGTGTCATAATTCCACATTACTAAACTGTATAAGATTATAATTATAATGCACAGTTGCAATAATTGTCTTATTTATTATGTCACTTTATAATATCAAATTAGCAGCTGTATTTATTTATTTAGATTTATGTGCAAAGAGAATTAAGATAATTTTAAATAGCACGTTTTTTTTTTTTTTTCTTTGCGTATTTTGTTTGAGCGCCACAAAACTCTCCGTCAAACTCAAAATTCAAAAATTCAAAATTCTTTATTCATTTCTTTCTCCTACAATCAGTATACAAAAACAATGCATCTGCCAAGGTTAAACATCTACAAAAAAATATAGACACTGAGAAATGATAGTCAAACTTACATACTAACGCATTTTATAAAATGCCACTTTTTTACATAATAAATAATATTGTTATTAAAATTATTTATGAATATCACATATCTTTGGTCAAGATGTTTACAATAAGATTATTAATATTAAATTAAAAATCAATTAAAATAAAATAGAATAAAATAGTAGTGGACTCACTCTAGGGCCCGGACTTTGTCAATTTTAAGCGCAATTAGCAATACATGGTAATTATACAACATAATGCTACAAATCATCTTCCAAGAATTCATTTATCGAATATTTATCAAATATTTTCCTACGATGAAAAACTGAAACTAAATAGTTTGCTGTATTGCAAAGTTACTTTTCACCATCAATACACACAAATCAATTGTCAAGTCCAACAACAGAGTAATAAGGTTCTTAATCCCCATTGTTGGTGTTGTTTTGTTGTGCTAAAATACAACAAAATAACAACCACTAAACTTTTTTTTTTTCTTTTTTTGAAATGTTGCATTTTCTGTAGCAAGAGAAGGCTGTTTTGGAACAACATTATTATTTTGCTGTAGCAGTGAACCAAGTGTGGTGTACAGCATAACTATTGGTCAGAGGTATATTTAGTTGTTCTCACACACACGTCCACATTGTTATCTAGCTCGAACACGGGGGCGAACATCAAGTCAGTAGGGCCAATATATTTACTAACAATTTTCTCTGCATTGTTGAGATAACAAACACGGCCGAGTAAGCTGGCAACAATAGCAAAGTCTACGCACTGCTTGTACGTAAGTAAACAAATAATAAGAAGTCTGCATTGTGTATGTATGTGTTTGTGTGTGTGTGTGTGTGTGTGTGTGTGTGTGTGTGTGTGTGTGTGTGTGTGTGTGTGTGTGTGTGTATGAGTGTGTGTGTGTGTATGTGTGTGTGAGAGAGAGAGAGAGACTGTTTTTAATCAATAGACCTTACAAAAACAGCGACAAATGCGATAAAACGAAGTATAAATAAAGAATTTTTTTAAGTACCACCGTTGATTTTGAGCACATAATTAAAAATAAAATAAAACATTGAGAGAGGGTAAAAATAAATTTAAGTTATTTCTAAATGAATCGCATAAGCAAATATAATAAATAAAACCAAAGATGACTTTGTGTCCCCTGGAGTTGCGCGAGGTATGCAACCAGTGTGTGCGATGTGTCGCACATGTTGCCTATGTGTCGCTAGCTGCTCGGGCAGTCAGTCTTAGGCTGTATTTTACTATGCAGAATATTTCATACAAGTTAGTCTTAAAAAAAAAAAAAGAACGAGAGAATAAAAATTATACATAGGCTGAACTATTAAAAAAAAAGCCTTATATAAGTTTGGATTTAAGTACACGGAAAAAACAAAAGTCATAATTGATTATGCTGGCCTAATATCAGCATAATTTATGCTAATTAACATAATTTATGCCACAGAGCAAAATCAGTGTTCTATACAGCATAATTCACTTTGCTCATAGCACAATTTATTGTGCTGGTGTACTAGCATAATATTGTGCTGCGGTGAACAATATTTATTCTGACTAGCATAATTGTTGCACGCAAGTTAATAATATTTATGCTGGCAATTTGCGCATGCGCAGAAGGCTTATACATCAAAATTAGACTATTATAGAGTTTATGCGCATGACGTCATACAGATTGCGCTTCGACGCCATGCTGGAGCACTAACATCGCTCAGCACATATCAAATATGGTTTTTGGCTATTTTATTTGAAAAATTCGTTGATTTTATTGTTATTATTAACATTATTATTTTGCAAACTTCAAAAACTTAATAATTTGTAAAGTATCCTATACAACATAATCTTAATAACATTATTTTTTAACTGGCAAAATGAGTCACATTCCCACACCTGTCCATGTTATTTAGTGCTCACAAATGGTGTAGATTTTTATAGATTCAACTCAACCTGCATAATATAATTTATTTGCAATGATTTGAACAAGAAATAATAGTAAATTTAAACGAACTTTAGAATAAAAAGTGGTTAAATAATTCTCATCAGTCAATAGCTGCTAAATACTCTGCAACAGATTTGTAAAAAGAAAAAAAAAAAAAGAAAAGAAAAAAAAAGTAGGTGCATGTTTAAATGTAAATAGTTATCGCTTCTTTTAAAATATAGTCAATTTATCTTATAAGTAATAGTATCATTAAATATTTACATTTTGAAAGAAAGAAATAACAAAAACCATTTTGGGAGCATTCGTTTTATTATTATTATTTTTTTATATTTTTATAATATGTATACATAAACATACATATAATTTCATAATTAATCATAAAGCAATAAGATGAATGAAGTGAGGGATGGGGGAAATATTATTTACATAGAATTTAGATTTACTTATGACATAATCAAAAGTATTTAAAAATGTTAATGGTATATGATGGGTGTAAAGGCACAAAAATTACAGTATTATTATTATTATTTTTTTTGTGATTATTGCGTGTCTGACCTCGCTGTTTGTGTCCCAAAAGTCTGCATAATGTGCTCCAAGCCAGTAAATTAGTTGAATGATATCATATACAGGTCATCCTTTCATTGGAAATCTGTAATCAAAAATTATAAAATCATTTTGGAATCAAAATACATCGACTGCAATTGGTATGTTTATAACACAAACTGAGGAAACTGAACGGCATTTAAGTTTGTTTTTCTCGTTATTTTGGGTCGTTAAAATAATGGAAACACAAATCGATAACAATAAAGTATATTGTAATAACTTATCATGAAATATAATAAAATAATTTCCTTACCTTTTTCAATAAATAAGACGAATAAAAGTTGTGGCAATTCTTGAGCTTGTCGGTCCACCATGAGCAAACTTCAATCACTCGTCTTTCACGTGCAAAGCAATTTTGAAAACTCACAATACATTTACACAATAAATATACATTTAGGATAATAAATTATACAAAACTATTTCAATTAAACTCCAATAATCTAGAATAAAATAAAAAAATCACTGCTGACTTTTTGTTTACTTGACCACATGTTTTTTTCTCGCTGATGCTCGTTTCCCTCGTTTTTTGGTGACGTCACGCGCATTAAATAAATTGGCGGATTTCTCACAAAAAGTTTAAAACTTTTTTCATCTGCGGCTAGATACAAGTTTATTTATTGTAAATAAAAGAAAATTAACACATTTTAATGTCTAATTAGCTATATATGATAGTAATAAAGTATGATATGGTTCATGAGCCGCCATCTTGCTTATGGTAAATATTTGTATAAATATTGTGCTAATATGGCACAATTAGCCAGCACAATTAATTATGCTGCTTGCTAGCATAATAATTTATACTACGCAGCACAACGATTGTTAAATTCCGTTTTAGCACAATTTATACTATAGAAGCGTAGTAATAATGCTCTGCAGCATAAATTATGGTTTTTATTCTATCCGTGTACAGCTTTAAAATCAAGTTCACCCAAAGGGGGAAGTTTTTATTTTTTTTTTTTTAATAAAACTATAATTATATAATAAAGAGAGAAAAAAAAAGCAATAAAAGGATACAATCACACAACATACGCGATTCCTAATTAAGATAAATTTAAAATGATTCAACAAAATTTGACGTCCCCTGGATTTGAGATACGTATGCAACCATTGTGTGCCATATGACATACATGTTGCCTATATGTCGCGAGTTGTTAGGGCAGTTGATAAGAGTGTATGCGCATGACGTCATATTTAGTGCGCTTGGACGCCATACTGAAGTAATGAATAACATTGCTCAGCATAGGACAAAACTACTTTTTCTTTGAGAAATCCGTTAATTTTATTTATTATTATTATTTATCTCCCATACTTGAGATACTAATCCAAGCTACAACATCAATGCTATCTCAAAAATATTGCTTTGTATTTTTTAAACTATCAAAATGAGTCATTATCCTATGCTGCCCATATAATTGAGCGAGCGTCGACTTTAAAAGAATAGACCAGAGAAAAACTTAAGCATTTATATCACAAAACACTTGATGAAATTTACATAAATAACATTAGTTTGTCTCAAAACCCAACAGTATAGCCCCGTGGCAGTGATCAGAAATTTCAATTTATGCAACCCGCACAACATTTTTATACTAATTTTTGCATGCTTCTGACGTCATAATCATGAATAGTCACGGAAATGGCATACTTTACAGTTTTTTCACGCTCTCTCGTGGGGCTACATTAACATTCTGGTAAAAATTATTATCAGTTTTTAAGATCCCATTTTGTGTTTATTCATTAAAAAGCACATGTTGTTTTATGTGGTCTATGGCTTTAACATGACTGCAAACACCCTATAATATAGCCTATAGGCTACCCTCACCCATGCACTATACAGGGACACAGACATGTTCGTAAGACAGTGGCAGCCTGAACTTAGCAATATAAATAACACATTTGGTAGTCATGTGAAACAACGGCACGTTCTTGTAAACCAGATCACACTTGATCGAGCTGCTATTTTGTTTTTGTACAGACACGAGACAACAAAGCAACCCAGCCTGAGTCAACTTTATTTTAGTTTTATAGCAAAGCATCAATGTGAATTTTTTCTTACTGCCTATTTTTATTGTCGAGGATCAAACATCATTTGACTGCTTGGATTATCAAACTGACATTTATCTCTGCAAACTTTTAATTAATCTATCTCTCTCTCTCTCTCTCTCTCTCTCTCTCTCTCTCTCTCTCTCTCTCTCTCTCTCTCTCTCTCTCTCTCTCTCTCTCTCTTTATTTTAGCACAATGGAGGTAACCTACAATGATGGTAATGGTACAATAGCCAACTTGCATGCCATTTTTTTTATGGTCTTAAAAATTTCTCTAGGAAAAATAAATAATATTGGTGTACATAAAACGTCTTAAAAAATGCTCCTTCATATTTAAAATAATTTTTGAAATTCAAATTTTATTTGAATTAAAAACGGTGGTCATTACGCTGAAAGACGGTTCACGTTTCTTTTGTTTTTTAATTGTTGAAATCGTTCTCGACAAGTTCGCACCCACTGGACAATTTTTTTCCAACGACTAAATGTTTTTAAAAAAACTAATTTTTTTCCCAACAACCTTTTAAAAAATTCGGCGACCGGAATTTTTTTTTCCAGTGCGTGCAAATTTGTCAGAACGATTTTAACATTTAAAGAACAAAAGAAACGCAAACCGTCTTTCGGCGTTATTGCCACCGCATCACTTGAAATCAAATTTGCATATAACAAATTATTTTAAACATATAGGAGCATTTTTTTAAGAAATTTTACATACAATAATATTATTTATTTTTCATACAGACATTTTGTAAGACCATATAAAAATGGCATGCAAGTTATTTACACATACAAGATGCACCAGTCAAGGCACAATGATGAAGGACGGTAACCTCTATTGTAACAATAAGATAAGTATAGATGGTGGTATTGGCTGTAAATACTTATGAAATAGACATGAGCTATATTTGAGCATATTACAAGCAAGCCACGCAGCACCTGATGAATGTTTTTATTGTACCCTCGCGTGTGGCACACTAACTCATTTAAATATATATTTTTTATATCAACTTGTTCCTTGTCTTTTTATTAATTAAGTAATTTCCTCGAGATTTACAAGATTTCGATCTCATACGTAGATTTTATGCAGAGTACGAGCGAGCTAAGCTGGTGAACACACGTGGGGACAGAAATACTTTTGAGCGGGAAGCGACAGAGAGAGAAAGAAAGATAGAGAGAGAAAGAGAGATTGTCTGTCACCAGCATTGTTTACAGATTTTAATAAGGCTGACTTTTCCTACTAAAACTATTGAATTTTCACACTTAATAAAAATATCAAAAGATTTAAAATTTGAGCAGGAATTCTATTATTGACTTAATTACATTCATTGGCCAGGGAATTGTGTTCTGAGACCTCCTTAACTTAATGCACATATTTATATCATGTTATTTCTATCACTCGCTTAGCGCTGCTTTAAATATTACTACACGTATATAGGGACAAAATTACGTAATTTATGCTGCATTTATGTCTTTATATAGCATAACTGATGCTAAATTAGAACAATATAAATATTTATGCTGTATAATATAATTATTGTGCAATATAGCATAAATTATGCTGTAATAAACAAATTGTGCTGAAAATGAGCTAGCATAATTATTACATCATATTATTATTATCTGCGTATATAAAAACAATTATTAATTAAAGCCGGCGTGTTTGCACGCACAATAATATTTTTATTGCAATATTATTTATACCATGTTATTTCTATTACACGTTTATTTAGCGCTCCAAATAGTACATAATAATTTGATTATATTTGCTGGAAGCCATGTTCACAATGGAGCAGTATGGATAATATTGCTCAGCATAGGACAAACGTCGTTTTAGACAATTTTCTTTGGGAAATCGGTTAGTGATTTATTATTTTTATTTTTCTCGCATACTTGAGATACTAATTCAATATTTACAGCATCAATGCCCTCAAAAATATTGCATGTGTTTTTAAACTGGCAAAATGATTTTTTCCCGTGTTATTGAGTGATCCAACATGGCGGTGACTTTAACATGAATGCATACACCCTATATTCTCCCTCGCCAGCTGTGATAGACCACTACTGACCTTTTTCATCGTGTCGACAAATCGATTATCGATCTAAAATAATTTTAATTGATTTTTCCCCCCTAACTTGATTGTTATCAGTGATTGCTTTACATATATACAAAAGTTTTTCAATTTTCAGTTAATTGAGTTTACTTCCGGGGCTGGGCTTAGTTAGCTAACACGCCCCCTCTCATTTAAACTTTACATTTGGCAAACAAGAACGTTTGAGGAAAATTGCGTGCAAAAGTTGATACAGGAAAAAAAATACATTTTCTAAAAAAGCTCGCAACTATTCAGTTGTTTAGGCAATTATTATTATTAATTTATTTTATATTTGTTTTTCAACGGCGCAAAGGCGTTGTTTTTCATTGTATTTTTAAAGTTGCATCGAGAGGTGCGATTTTAAAAAAAAAGTGTCAAAATACTGATGATAACAAAGTCCTTTCTTTAAGCATAAGGAGGAACAAAATTTGCCTACACATAAAAATAGTACAACTACAAAACAAGAATTAATGTCAATTGAAATATGCAGTTTTTTCATTAGTACATGCTAAACGTACAAAAGCATGTATGTGTGTTGCTATTAATAACAGCTTTTAAAAAAATATAATAATATTTAATACACGGAAAAATAATTAATTCTTAATGCAGATATTAAGTCCTGTAAATGCAATAGGTAGACATATATCCTAGAACATAATATTTATGCATTATGTTATGATACTACAATAATACTTAGACATAAAACACCATGTTCTTTTGAATCAATAAACACAAAATGGGATCTACAAAACTGATGATAATTTGTACCAGAATGTAAATGTGGCCCCACAATAAGAGAGCGTGAAAATACTGTAAAGTATGCAATTTGCGTAAATATTTCTGTTTATGACGTCAGAAACATGAAAAAAAAATAGTATGAAAATGTTGTGTGGGTTGCATAAATTGACATTTTCTGATCACTGCTACGTCGTTACAGTTGGGTTTTGAGACAAACTAAAGTTATTTATGTAACTCCCATAAAGTATTTTGTGATTTAAATGCTTATGTTTTCATGTTATCTATGCCTTTAATGCACGTGCAATATGCTACAATGCAGGTGTGACTCACTTAGATTAAGTATTATTGTAGTTTATAACTACTTGTTCCAAATTAAAATGCACCTATTGCAAAATACAAGTACCTGCCATAGGTAGTAATTTTAATCCGTGTTCTCTTCAAAAGTTTAAATTTGCACCTTACTTCTAATGAACTCAAAAACATTGTTTTGCTAAATTGAAAACCAACAGCTTCACACTTAATCTTATTCCCCTATAAATTATTTAAAAAAAAAAAAAAAAGGTTTGATAGGCTATTACTGAGAGCTCTCCCCATCCCCATATAAGCAAGTGGATATTTATCCATTAAGATCTCACAACCCCTGGGAAACTTGAGCACACATATCACATTTATCAACTTCACTACAAATGTTAGTTTACCGTGAATTTCAGTCAGTTTCAAATTGTTACTGCAAATATATTGGTATTTGTATGTGCTGTACATCATTTATAATGTATTTTATTATTTTAATCTTTTTAAAAAATGAGTACGTCGAGGCCCTATAGAGTGAGCCCACTAATAATAGACCTAATAGACACTGTTAGACCTAATAGACTAATATATCTGCTATGGGTGAGTTCAGACACCGACCTTTTTTATGTTTTTATTAAAGGCATAGACAACATGAAAATACAAGCATTTACATCACAAAACACTTGATGGGACTTACATAAATAACATTAATTGGTCTCAAAACACAAGCTGTATCAGTGATTAGAAAATTTCAATTTATGCAACCCGCACAACATTTTCATACTAGTTTTTGCCTGTTTCTGACGTCATAAACAGAAATATTCACGCAAATTGCATACTTTACTTTTTTTTTCACGCTCTCTTGTGGGGCTACATTTACATTCTGGTAAAAATTATCATCAGTTTTTTAGATCCCATTTTGTGTTTAATGATTAAAAAGAACATGTTATTTTATGTTTTCTATGCCTTTAATTCCAATGCAATGTATAATTACTACTAGACCCAGGCAGTAACAAAGATAGTTATAACAAGCGTTCAAAATTATTAGAAAAACTATGTAGCTAGAATATTCTTTGTTCACTTTTTATTTTACTTAACTGGGAGAGTGAGTCCACTAATATATTCTACAATATATATATTTTTTT
>OX439134.1:23003661-23111161 GCA_949318235.1 Ecdyonurus torrentis | reverse complement strand
TCATATGGTTTTCCATGTTAATAATCAGGATTCACTAAACACGGTTAATGGTGAAGTGAACGGCAACAAATTTTTTTTTTTTTTTTTTTCAAAAGTTCAAAAAAACAAAAAAAGGTGACGTTTAAAATAAAAGTTGAAAAACTATCTCTAAAATTCAAAAGTTTATCCCCCCCCCCCCATACTTGTACTGGTTATCAGTATAATTATGGTAATAACTACTAATATGATTAAAAAAAACTTCAAATTTCCAAAACAAATTTACTACCATACAATAAAAATTCTATAGGATCTGTGATATCATCTTACGCAAAGAATAAATCACGTAATTTATGTTGCATTTATGTCAATATAGCATAAATTATGCTAAATTATAATAACATAAATAATTATGCTGTAAAATATTATGTAACATAGTTATTATAGCATAAATTCTGCTGTATTGAACAAATTCTGCTGAAATTGAGCTAGCATAATGAGGAAGTTTCCATAAAGTTAAGGCCTTGCCTGTTTTGAGTAAATTTTTAAAAAAATTGTAGGTTCTATTAAATTTAATATTTACCTTTATTAATTACATTTCAGTGATTAATTTACCTATAAAAAGTGCCCGCCACGACTCCTAGAAGACCCTGATTGCTTATGTTTACTCAAAAAGCGGAAAAGGAAGTGCCGGAAAAGGAAACCACGTGACGGTAAAAGTGGGAGGTAGCTCAGCCCTAGCTTGCTGCTGGCACCAACTTTTCTCCCACTGTTACCGTCACGTGGTTTCCTCTTCCGGTCACTTCCTTTTCCGCATTTTATGTGAACATTAGCGGTCCCTGTCATCGTTTTTGCGAATGTCTTCTGCAAATTTTGTTGCGCCAATTTTAAAAATAACGTTAATTATAAATTTAGTAAGAAAAAAGTATTTGATGAGTATTTCTTAGTTGTGATATATTTTCAATTGTCGTCTTATGTATGTATAGATACAAATTGTGAGAGTGGTACCTCACTTGATGATGTTAATAATAGAGAAGTTCAATTACGTGTCGATTGTGTTGAGCATGCACGAGCTGCCTGGCTAGATAGATAGAGCACGGAGTTAGAGACCAACTTCAACATTGTCTGTGTCATCACTTTGACTTGAGAGAGAGAGAGCAGCACGAGGGCTCGGCATAGGCTTAATCAGACAGCTAAAAATAACAATTAACCACTTTCGCTCTCTCTCTCTCTCTCTCTCTCACTCTCTCTCTCACTCACACACACACACACACACACACACACACACACACACACACACACACACACACACACACACACACACACACACACACACACACATCTGCTAAAGGCATAGACAACATGATTATGTTAATACTTATATCACAAAACACTTGATGGGACTTACAGAAATAACATTAATTGGTCTCAAAACCCAATTAAATTGTAGCACCGTAGCAGTGATCAGAAAATTTCGATTTATGCAACCCGCACAACATTTTCATGCTAGTTTTTGCATTTTTCTAACGTTATAAACAGAAATATTAACGTAAATTGCATACTTTACATTTTTTTCACGCTCTCTTATGGGGTAACATTTACATTCTGGTAAAAATTATAATCAGTTTTGTAGATCCCATTTTGTGTTTAATGATTAAAAAGAACATGTTATGTCATGTTTTCTATGCCTTTAATTATAATATCACATATTTTGATTTTAAACTTATCTTGCTCGGACGTAGATAAAACAATGCTGCATTAGCATAAACATTATATAGCTTTGTTTAAAAATTGCATAATTTATTATTTTCAATGTATGTATTATATATAGTACGGCATTATTTTACTATTCTGTATTACATAGCCTATAACGAATAACTCGTATAACAATCAGCCTAGCACAATTATTACTTATATTATTATTATGTGCCTTTTTTGTTTCTTAACACCTATGCACCTACTTCATTCAAGTTTTTTTTTTTTTTTTTTTTTTTTTTTTTACAAATTATTATAAATATATTTATTCTCGTTTTATGTCGTCCGTTATTATTGTCTAGATTTGTAATAGAGTCATAGATAGGAAATATTTTAGGTAAATTTAGGTTTGAGCAATGTTATTGCTATAGGACGAACATAAGTTTACTGACTTCAAAATATAATGACAACTTTAATTGTTCTTCAGTTTTTATACTTCCTTTGCTTGGCTTTATCTCTCTCTCTCTCTCTCTCTCTCTCTCTCTCTCTCTCTCTCTCTCTCTTATTAACATTGTGTTATAGTTTGTGTTCAAATGATTATTTTAAAGATAAATTTTGCAGCCGTGGTTACAAAATAATAATAAAAAAAAAATCACATATTACAATATTTTTGATAAAACATATTTTTAATCAACTCTCTATTAATAATTTGATAGTAAAATTCTTATATTACAACACTTCAATAAACAAAATATTTTGTAATATTACATTTTTAACAATATTAAATTTCATTCTTATCTTTAAATAAATACCAAGATAAACACGCAGTAAATTATGCTATCTCCAATTTCAGAGTTTGAGGTCTATTTATTAATTATAATATTATTAAAGTGCGTGATTTATGTGAATAAAATATTACATACCCTCTTCTTTTTCATAATTACTTGATTATGAAACGTTTTACCTATATATGATATATATATCAATTTTTCATTCTCATTGCGATCTAGATCAATTTCAATTTTCAATCAATTTTTGATACAGTTTATCAGAGGCCTTATATATATTTTTATTTTTCCCAAAATGTTGGGGAAAAAAAAAAAAAAAAAAAAAAAAAAAAAAAAAAAAAAAAAAAAAAAAAGCAGACAGGTAGGTACAATATCGATACCATGTATGCTTCGAAATTCCTTTCTAACAAATTGAAAAGCAGCAGCACAAAAACAATACAAATTTTACTGACAAAAGCTTTTGAGTTACACTAGGAGAGAGAGAGAGAGAGAGAGAGAGAGAGAGAGAGAGAGAGAGAGAGAGAGAGAGAGAGAGAGAGAGAATTGATAACTACCATGCTAGCTAGAATTTGCTACGACAGTATAAAAATAAAAAATCAACTAACATCGTTGGTTATGTTAGCTTTGCAATGGTTCATATGTAACCCACAATGTTGGTAGCCAGCACTCACACACGTACTTCTCTCACAGTGTATATCTGAACACACGGGTAAGTGTGGTAAAATCAACTAACATCGTGGGTTATGTTAACTTTGCTATGGTTCATATGTAACCCACAATGTTGGTAGCCAGCACTCACACACGTACTTCTCTCACAGTGTATATCTGAACACACGGGTAAGTGTGGTAAAATCAACTAACATCGTGGGTTATGTTAACTTTGCTATGGTTCATATGTAACCCACAATGTGGGTAGCCATCACTCACACGCATACTTCTCTCTCAGTGTATATCTGAACACACAGGTAAGTGTGGTAAAATCAACTAACATCGAGGGTAATGTTAACTTTGCTATAGTTCATATGTAACCCACAATGTGGGTAGCCATCACTCACACGCGTACTTCTCTCTCAGTGTATATCTGAACACACAGCTACGCAAGCGAGGTAAAAGGTAAAATAAATTAGTTTGCTTCTCTTTGTGAAAGACTAAAGGCTCCTATACTATGTGTGTGTGTGTGAGAGGGAGAGAGACTATGTGTGTGTGTGTGTGTGTGTGTGTGTGTGTGTGTGTGTGTGTGTGTGTGTGTGTGTGTTTTACGTACAATAATATTAGGTCGGTGTTAACTTGGGTATATAATATATTTATATAGCAACTGTAACAATATCAAGTAAGTTCACATCTCACACACATGTATACGTACTGTATATACTTATAATATAGTACTATAATACTTACAATATCACACTTCTCACACACACATATGTACAGTACTTATATAGTACTATAGTATAATACATCATATATACCTACAATATCAAGTAAGCTTACAGCCTAATTTTGCAACACTGAACTCAATTTACTTACAAATCAATATCTTTTTATGTCTCTCTATTTTCAAAATTATAACTTACAAAATAATTTCAGCATATTATGTTAAATTTAATATTTTTCTACGTACACAAAAAGAATATTAATTATTTATTAATTATTTCTTTAATTTATTTATTTAATTTATTTAATTTATTAATTATTTAGTTTATTTAAGCTGCATTTATGACAATACAGTATAGCATAAATTATGCTTAAATATAGAACAAAAATAATTATGCTGTAAAAAAAATATATATTTATGCATTGTATAGTTAAGTTTATCGGGCAGTATGGCATAATATAGATTGTGCTGTTTTGAACAAAATGTGCTGAAAATTAGCAATTACGTTTTTTTTTTTTTTTTTTTTTTTTTTTTACCATGTGCTTTTACTATGTCCTACTTAATATCACCTTCAAATTTGCTAAAAACGTGCAATAACTGAAGCAATTATCTCACCCCCCCCCCCTCTCTCTCTCTCTCTCACACACGACAACTATGAAGCTTCCAGTGTATATAATAATTTCCCACTATACAATGTGGCAGCCAACACACACGCTATCGCACAAACAAACAAAACGTAATTACACTTACGTAAGATAAGCAGTGCAGATTTCTATATAATTAAAATTTTATATTACTGGTAAGTCAACACTGAGGCTTGTTGTCATTGCTCAAAACAAAACACTGCACAAGACACACTGCACAAGACACTGCATGCACAAGTATATTTTAAAACACGAAGTCACAAATAGATTCATAACAGTGGAGATATTTTTGTATCTGTGTTCCGTTGTCGACGTATATTTATCATATGTATATATTTATAATATGTACATAAATACGTTCTGATGCGGCAATTACATTGCTACTTTAAGACCCATTGTTGGACCTTCAAAACTAACCCCTTCTCTATTTTAGATCTCATACCGCTTTGTAAGCATTATTTAAATATGTTTAGTAGATATATATATATATATATATATATATATATATATAAAACGCTGCAACGAAAAAGCTTAACATTGTTTGGTTTTTGGAAGAAAAAAGGTTACAATTCAGTTTTTTTTTTTTTTTTTTTTTTTTTTTAGTTTAGTTTAAACAAAGTGGTTCTGTGGTAACAGACATGTAAATGCTAAATGTGACGTAACACATACTGCAAGCACAAACTGCATGGCTTAAAATAATGACGTCAACAAATCTAGGTCTACAATAGAAATTATAAAACCCAAGTTTTCTCCTTAGTTTGTGAGGCTATAAGAAAGAGATATAAAATGTAATAATAAAGTAACCATCTCATTTTGTTTGTGTTCTAAAGTTCTAATAGCTCCTGACACAAAAATATTTTTCATATGACGTAATTATGACTTATTAGACGTGAGAACGTTCACCCATCCAAGTAGCGACCATACCCCACGTACCTTAACTTTCACGACACTTCACACAACATAATATTAGCTGGCTCCTGACACAAAAATATTTTTCATATGACGTCATTATGATGTATTAAACGTGAGAACGTTCACCCATCCAAGTATCGACCATACCCCAAGTACCTTAACTTTCACGACACTTCACACAACATAATATTAGCAACAACATCAATATGTCTTATTTTCAATATTTTTAGTACGTATATTTTTTACGTAAAAACGTAAGCAGCTTACAGCGAGCGGTGTTAGGGACTACTTGGTATAAAAATATAAAGTACACGAGATAGACCGGATAACATACTTTACAATGTTTTTATATATACTCTCAGAGGAAGTGTATAAAAATAACACACAAATACGAACGCACCTTGCTTTATATTGTATGCTGATGTAGCATGTGTGCCGACGTTTATGTAAAAAGTGAACGTTTAACTGTTATAGCATCCACTTAGTTGCAAATTTCAGTCTATAAGTAAATCGTGGTATGAATACAGGTGCAACAGTGCATTGTATGCACTTTTTTTTTTTTTTTTTTTTTTTTTTTTTAATAAAAATCTGCTAATTGAAGGAATTTTAAGTTTTGCCCCCTGGTTAACATGACGGTTACTTACACAGGTTAGCAACTAGTGACGGCTCGATTAGTCATGAGGATTCTTATTTTTATAACAATTTTTTTATTCTACGCACTATCAGCAAAACACTCTAATCTTTCAATAAATACATTAATTGAAAAAATAAAAATAAAAAAAAATCGAAAATGTTTTATTGTTTGTCTTTTTTTCTTCTAAATTTACAACATAAAGAGATAGCACTAAAATTTCAATTTTCACAACTTGATGTTATCTTTGAAGTTCAATATTTGCATGTGCTTGACATCATAACTACATTATGTAACATTATTTCATCTTTACTAGATGTTAATATTACTGTTTGCCAGATATCAACAGATCATCTATAGGATACTATAATAAAAAATAAAGTTCAAGTTAGCTGCTCTGAAAAGAGAGCTACAGTTATACAAACCCGCGGTACATACAAGTGGAGCAGAAAGCCTATCTACCAACCTGGCAGGCGTAACCGAGACGTAAATGTAACAAATTATTCACTTATATAGATGTAACTCTTCAGTACAAACCAATAACTAGTGTAAACAGTAACTTGTTAGTATAAACGTTATTTCTTCAGCGGTAAATAGTTATCTCTTTAAATTTTGAAAAAGCTTTGTATATAATATATCTATAACAAATTTATTATAAAAAAAAAGTCTAAATGTTAACTTTTTAGTTAATTTTTTCCGTGTACATTAGTGGTATATTACAGTACAGTATAATTAATATTCTGACATTATCTGACATTAGAAACATTAGTGAGGGATGCTCTACACAAATTTTAGGTGTTTTATGCATATAGAGAAGATTTTAATAATTTTTCAGCACAAAATTTATATTATCCTATCATATTATTTACTGGCAAAACTGGACCCACAAGGTAGATATTGATCAGAGTGAGAGTGAGTGAGAGAGAGAGAGAGAGAGAGAGAGAGAGAGAGAGAGAGAGAGAGAGAGAGAGAGAGAGAGAGAGAGAGAGAGAGCTGTGATTTGGTATGAGTGAAAACACTTGACCGCTAGTCAGTGATGACTTTAACTAACATGTCAGTCACAGCGCTGGCAATGTTCATATGTTGTGGTCATACCAACTCCATCGTCTATAATGGTTCACACGTCCGTCTTGCATGCAAGAGGTCACGGGTTCGATCCCAGCCACCGTCCAGACTTTTAAGAAAGCCTGGCGATGTCAAGGAGCTAGCTTGGAGATTAGGGAGGCAAGGTCAACCTTGCCGACCAGCCTGACTTGAGTGTTTCAACGGTTTCATCAGTCTGCTATGGTGAATGCCGGGATGTTTGCTAGGCCGTGGTCGACCTGTTTGGATAAACCCGCGAGAACATATACATAGTTTCGGAAGATTCGGGGTGCTTAAAATGCAGTTGGAAAACTAGCAATACCTCACTAAGGGTTATTCAAAGTAAAAAAAAAAGTTAAAAAAAAGTTAAAAAAAAAAAAAAAAAAAAAAAAAAAAAAAAAGGTGTACGGTCAAGAGGTCAAGCTATGTCATCAGCATATCAAACTGTATATTACTTCTTGCAACATTACACTACTTTGAGTGCAAACATTCAATCAATAATGTTGAATCTTATTGGAATACAAAACGGACAAGAAGTAAATTAAATTGTTTCAATGATTATTATACTTGAAGCGGAGGGGGAAAAAACGTGTTGGGAATATTATTATTATTATTAAATTATTATTAAACTGTATATTAAACTGTTTGGTGTGGTCAGAAGTAAGGTAAAAGTTAAATGAGAGAGAGAACATACAAAATGCGAACCAACTATATGAAGCAGTATAAAAAGCCAAAGCGATCCCCACATAACACTAAGTAATGCACACACATATATGTATAAGAAATATTCCAGTTGATTTAAAGCTTCAGTTTGATAATATTTCTTAGCTATAGTGGAAGCAAGCACATTATGATGTCTCCAGAGAGAGATTGGTGAAAATTACATGAAGCCTAGCCACGCACGAGGTTATTATCACTGTTTATCAAGTATGCATCACATTATATATTATGCACTATAATATCTGCGCTTCTTTTATACAATACATACAGAGCTGTTCATAATCACAAGTTCGCGGAGAAATAGCAATGTTCACTTACACTACAAATGTCAAAGGTCATTTCTTTTATAAATGGTAGTTACAAGCGGAGACGTAGTAACAATTAGAGGCGTGCTATATACAGAAAAGTGCGGGACAGTATTATGCTTAAAGGAATAGACCAGAGAAAAACAAAAGCATTTATATCACAAAAAACTTGATGTGACTTACATAAATAACTTAAGTTTGTCTCAAACCCCAACTGTAGCTCCGTAGCTGTGGTCAGAAAAATTCGATTTATGCAACCCGCACAACATTTTCATACTAATTTTTGCATGAGTAGTCACGGAAATGGCATACTTTACATGGCAGTTATTTCACGCTCTCTCGTGGGGCTATATACATTAACATTCTGGTAAAAATTGTCATCAGTTTTGAAGATCCCATTTCGTGTTTATTCATTAAAAAGCACATGTTGCTTTATGTGGTCTATGGCTTTATGGAAAGAAGTACCTATGTTTTTATTATTATTTTCAATTTTTGAGACAACTAATGCATTGATTCCAGAAAATATTTAATGAGGGATACTCTAAGCATTATTTTTTATAAGAAGCAAAAAAAAAAAAAAAAAAAAAAAAAAAAAAAAAAAAAAAAAAAAAACGATATTTTAATTTAAAAAAAGATCTAACAATCTTGATTATTATTATACATAATATTTATAAAAAAATTAATATTCAATTTTCAAAGTAGATTTTGGTGTTTACAGTATACAGAGCAGTAAATATGTTCCCCCTGACTGGCCCGACAATCTATATGTACATCTCATTATTTCCCATGCAAACAGTCGCTAAATTACAAACTCACAAATTTTCAATTTATTTAATATGATAAAATGCTATACATTGTTCGAAGTATATTTGTGCTAAATTGATTTCCCCGTATAGTTTGTATCAGTTACATATCTCTTGATAAAGTTTGTATTAGTTACAATCTCTGCTAACTTTGGTGTTTGTGATTGATCTAATTTGGGGTGTGGAGATCAATTTCTTGACGTGCCACCATTAATCATCTTATCATTTGCTCAAATTACTGTCAATTTGTTCAGCTTATTATTATTTTTTTAGAGAAGACTGTAAGGTTCACTACGTTATCTCAACTATGTTGTGCAGCAAACTTACTTTGCAGCATTAAGCTCCACGGCATCATTACATCATAGTAAAGCAGTAGACGTCAAACAATAATATTAAACTAGCTCGTTCTATAAACTACACACAAATATTGAGGCAGCTTCGAAAATGTTCCTTTGTTAAAAACAGCTGGCTATGACGTCGTTACCTGTTTACTACGTTTATACATATGGTCGATCATTTTTATTTCTTCTTTTAGAACTTTGAACTTGATAAGAATGAAAGAAACTTCACACAAAACGTTCCAGTCTCAATATGCGACTCACTTTTATCGGCTCTAAAAACAAGATCAACCAATAATGTGTCTTATTTTGTTGGTCAGCCAATCACTGTTATTGAGATTCACTTTACTTTACAGAACGAGCTTTAATGTTTTAGTAGCGCATATAGTATTATATTAGATATGGTTGCATAATAATGAGCATAAATGCGCTTTGAGGCCATGCTGCTGGAGCAAAGAATGACATTGCTCAGCATAGGACAAACATTATTTAGCTATTTTCTTTACAAAATCAGTTTTTTTTTTTTTTTTTTTTTTTTTATATATATATATACTTTATTTAACCTGATGCACTAATGCGCTCAAAATTATTCCATAGTATTTTTTAAAGGTAAACTGTGTTATGTTCCAATGTTAGCCAATGTTATTTAGTGCTCGCATATGGCGTCCACTTTTATATAAATGTGACCACCCTGAAGAAAAAGGAAAAAAAAAAAAAAAATCAGAAAATACTTGAATTTCTCTCAAAAGTGCAGCGAGTAAAATTTTTTATTTGCAATAATAAACGTGAAACGTAATTTGGTAAAAGTGCTTGAGGTTCGACTTAAATGTGCACCAAGAGTGAAAATTGCATTTGCAATAAGCTCTGAACATAATTTGTTAACAGTGCTTGAGATTGGAGGGTAGAGAAGCCACTTGTTGTGACGAAGGAAGCGATATTCACTCAACAGTTTCCTCGAAATATAAGGCAACTAAATTATGTCGCACGTTACCCAAGATTGCATGCCAAGATTACAAAATTGATTTTTTATATTCTCTCTTCAAGAAAAGAAAATTTAAGTGAAAAAAAGATCTATCTTTCTCTTTTTTGAACTTTTGGTATAATATAAATTTGCTGGGGTATTATAGGCTTATTGAGTCGTCGTATTAGGCTTAGCACTGCTTCGTCCTAATAATCTCCCTCTCTCTCTCTCTCGATCCAGATATAATACCGTATATAGTACAACTATGATGCCACCGTATATATAATATAGTAAAGACTGCTCGAGCGATCAATGTGATGAAATACTCACTCACTCACTTCAATCAGAATTAAGGGACCAAAATATCAGCCAACGAGAAAATGACTAGAATGTACGATTACTTCAAACGTTAATCAATTAGGCTCAGCGGCAAGCCATTCACTTCATTGCACATGCAGATAGTACTTTTGTACAGATAGGTACGGTACATGCAGTTGTAGATACCACGTTTTGTTATACAAAGTCACTTGCAGCTTGCAGATAAGACAATAACTATTGTATTCAATTACGAATCCTAACTTATTGGATTAAATTTTCCAGTGAGTTATAATACAGCAGCTAAAATAATGCAAATTATTAATAATAATAGCTATAGCTGACTTACGTTGTTTTTAGTTATTTTTGGCTATTTTAAGTTAGAAATAGCTATTGTGGACGATTTGCTCATAATAACTCAAAAGTATCTATCTCAAATAAGTTTTAGGATTCGTAACTGCAATCAATCCATCATGCAATCATAGTGCAATATTGTCAAGCTGGCATTGCCCTTTTAACCACGTGATAGAGCCCTTTTAACCACGTGGTAGAGCTATTTTAACCACGCGGTAGAGCCCTTCTAACCACGTGGCACTGCCTTCAATTATGACATCTACGGCGGAGCAAGAGTGAGCCGAGCCCCTCTCTTATGTATGGGCCCTTTAGAACAGTCATCAGGTGAACCCTGCAGGTGCCTGGTGAGCCACAAGAGCAATAAATGTTATAGATAAGATGTAGATGGGACTTTTTGGTTAAGTAATGTTTGGGTATGTGCAAGTAAGTACAGTACGTGTGTTGTGCACATGCTATGTAGATAGGACATAGCAGATGTAGATGGTACATTTTGGTTAAGTAATGTTAGGGCATGTGCAAGTTAGTACAGTACGTGTGTTGTGCACATGCTATGTAGTAGACCAGAGAATCAATACGCGACGTGGAGCAAGCAGGCTACCAGGCAGGCAGGCAGGCTCATGCTCGCTTGCTCGCCCCGCTTACTTGCCTGCCTGCCTGCACGCCGTGCTGTATGGCTGGGTGTATGTTCTCTCAATAGCTAAGCTAACCGGGCCTAGCTGCCTCCTTGTCTCAAGTAAGTAAGCCCCGAGCCAGAGAGAACCACGGTACATTACTAACCGACATCATATGGTACATTACATATGTACTTCACGTGGTCAAATACATAAGTATGTATGTGCATCACAATATAACGTGGGGGTCACGTGCTACCTCACAACTTTTATATTTGTGCAAATCACAAGATGTCATCAGCTGATAGATTGATCACAAATACGTCTTGGGATATATGTATAGATCCAACAGGTCAATTTGACATGGGTTTTATCAACCAGTCTTTATAACCTGCCTGCTTCATCAAGGATTGGAAATTGGGGGTCCTTTCAAATTTCCCGCGCCGTGTGTGATTAACCAGAGCAGAATTCCATCCACCTTGCAGTAAGGTGGATGGGACTCTGACCATGAGAGCTCTCGCTCGCTCGAGTGCTATGACACGCGAAGTAAGGACAAATGCTTAAAAATTTGCTTGATTTCTGAATGAGTGTACTATGTTTACTCAAAATGCGGAAAAGGAAACCACGTGACGATATAAGTGGGAGGTGGCTCAGGCCTAGCTTGCTGCTGGTACCAACTTTTCTCCCTCTCTTACCGTCACGTGGTTTCCTCTTCCAGCACTTCCTTTTCCGTTTTTTAGAGTAAACCAGGCTCGTGAGCTCCTGTGTTATTGCCCTATACTAAAAACGAACCCTTGTTGATGTACTTCCAATTTTCACCGCAACAATCAACATGTAAAATGTAAGTGGCGCTGTAGTCTGTGTGTGAATTTTAAAATTCACACGCAGACTACAGCGCCACTTTTATACGTAATTTTGTATTCTTGCATTGTTGCGGCGAAAATTTGAATTACATCATTAAGGGATCGTTTTTTCAACAATAGCTTCCTATCCTGTTTATATATCCATGGAGTAAACATACGCACTCAATAACTGTCAATTTTAGTGTTGCATTTCAGTCTATAGTTGTGCAAGTTTTTTATTTCCTTGCAGTACATACACATACAGGTAATTGGTTGTTTTACCGAAGTTGGTAGATAATGGAGGTCACTTTTGCTTGACGTAATATTTTACGTATATAAAATGTTTTTACGGCTACAGACTTAACTAACAGACTAACTCCAGCTCGCACCAAGCTAGCGTTAGAACAAGTTTAGTTGTGACGTAGGTTCTAAGTCGCTGTAACCTCGCGTTAAAAATTAGAATATTGTAATCGCGTTTTCGGGAGGTTCAATACCCTGACGACCACTATAGAAAAAGCCATTGCTGACTATGTACTCCTTTAATCACTGAGGTGCTTGTATGCGCCACTCGCTGTAGATCTTATACGTAATTCTATAATACATAATAAAATCTGTATTAAGCACAGTAGTAGTGTAGGCAGTTCCTCTTTTTATTTGCAAATAAAGGGACTATACAAAGCTTAAACATTTGGTGTGTGTGTGAGAGAGAGAGAGGTCTCAGATATGCACTTATTATGTAGGTTAAATTAAAATTTTACATGCTATTTGTATTTATTATTCACGCCACTACCCCTGTGCAAACAAATCTACTTTAATATATTTTTTTCCTGTGCAAATTTCTCATAGTACCCTAAATATCAAATTAAAACAATTTATGAAATAAAAAAATAAAAAAACGTAAAATTTGCGCTCGTTATATTAAAAAGCAGGTATATGAGAAGCATCCTCAACAAAATTTCAAATTATTTCTTAACTCAACATTCCGTATCTCAGTATATTAAAATAGGATGAGTATCTTTGCCTAATCTTACACATAATACGTGTAACTATACGAACTACATTCACTCTATAGAACACGTAAAACTTACTAACATTAGATATCATGATGCAGACATTGATCTGCTTTTTTATACCTCACTCTAACAAGTGGCATCCATACCATCAAGTATCAGTGTGTATTTTACTGCGCCCCGCCACCATATTTGACTACTTAAAGCCATAGACCACATAAAATAACATTTGCTTTTTAATGAATAAACACGAAATGGGATCTTCAAAACTGTTGACAATTTTTACCAGAATGTTAATGTAGCCCCATGAGAGAACGTGAAAATACTGTAAAGTATGCAATTTGCGTGACTACTCATGTTTATGACGTCAGAAACATGCAAAAATTAGTATGAAAATGTTGTGCGGGTTGCAAACTAAAGTTATTTATGTAAGTCCCATCAAGTGTTTTGTGATATAAATGATTATGTTTTTCTCTGGTCTATTCCTTTAAATAGATAATTACATCCATGATATAAGGAGAGATCATGATCACATCACTCAAAAAAAAAAAAAAAAAAAAAAGTGCATTACTTCAGTTACGTATCCTAACTTATTGCAGATAAACACTTTTGAGTTATTGCATGAGTAGCTAAAATAATGCATATTAGCCAATTGTTAACAATAGCTAAATTAACTTAAAATAGCCGAAGATGGAAAAAATAAACTACGTAATAATTATGGTAGCTCATTTTTTGAACAATTTGTACAATACAACATAATTTATGTTATACATCATAATAACTATGTTACATAGCATAAATATTATGTTGTACAGCATAATTAGTTATGTTGTTCTAATTGAACATGCATCATTTATGCAACGACATAAATGCAGCATAAATTACGTATATGGTTTTTTCCGTGAAAATAACTGAAAACAACTTAAAATAGCTATTGTTAATAATTTGATAAAATGCATTATTTTAGCTGCTCATAATATCTCGGCTTGTGTTGTTTATTTTCTATTAATTGGAAAGTCCTTAGCTGTCGATAAGACAATGTCTTGACTGGGACTGGGATTGGTTTAGCACAATAACACAATATGGCAAAAAAAAAAATAATAATAATAATAAAAAAAAAAAAGTTAGGACGCGAAGCTGAAGTAACGCACGATTTATTCGAGTAATATTTTAAATTTGAGCTGTCTTGACAATATTATACGCGAGATGAGTGGCAATGAACTTGCTCATACTTATGTGGATATTTTAGCCATGTGACCACGTGGCCTAAATATTGGTCACGTGACTTACTCTAATATTTTAGCCGGCTGTGTGCCAAGCCATATTTCTCCACCAGACACCGAGAGAGCACTAAATGTTTAATTAATTGCTTGGGGAACACTCACACTTCGCATATCACAATATCCATGCAACATACCCAATACAAAACAACCAAATAAAAAATCAACAATAATATAATACCTCCCCCCCTTTTATATATATATATATATATAAATAAATTTCATAACATTATCATAACAGAATAATATTTTCAGTATTTTCTGCCCACCGCGCAGAATAAAACAACAACTTATTATATCAAAGTGCACATAAGCTATAGATCAAAATGATGAATATAATTTTAATTGTTGCAACTTTTAGCAATGATATTGCATAAAAATTGAAGTACGGACTTAAAAATTAACAATATCTAATATAATCTTGTATTAACTTGAGCTATTAATTAATAAACATAAATATATTAATGTACTATACTTCCATTGCTCACAAAAAAAAACTATAGTAACAATCAATTGCACTTTTTAAGTATAGCGCTACTTATTAATATTATTTTTTTTTATGACTTGTAATATGTAAATTATGTTGTAATTCTCTGGTTAAGAGCTGAAATAGCCGGCGTGTATGTTTCGCAAATAAAATTATTATTATTATTTTTTAAAAAAATTGCATAGATTACTGTTGTCTCACCATATTTTTTTTCTTTTTTTTTTTCTAAGCACAAATTAGAATGTAATGAACAGAAATTCACTCACATAAATAAAATATAACCAGTTTTAACCGTGTCATGTAACTTTAAAGTTACGTTCGATACGTTGCTAAGAGAATAAAATTGAGATTTGTTATTGGTTTCCAAGTGATCCAGATATTACAATGCAAAACTGCAAGTGGTTTACAATGTAAATATTTAGATTGCCTTGCTTCTCCATGTGGTTGCATTAATAGTTTAATATAGGGACACGGAAAAAATAATAATATCTACATCTGTACCATCTTTTGTGTTTTAACTGCATGTCTTTTTGCAGTGTAGCATAGAGAAGCAGCTTGGAATTGAAATATTGGGGGAAATTATATTTAAAATTTTATTGTATTTTAGAGAGAGAGAGAGGGAGAGAGAGAGAGAGAGGGAGAGAGAGAGAGAGAGAGAGAACAACAGTGAAGATGGAAAGATGATGCTCTAAAACAATTTACGTAAAATTAAAAATCATTTTGGAAACAGAGAGAGAGAGAAAGAGCAAAGTAAATAAGTTAATAAAGAACGAGGACGACCTTTGACCTGGCTCTTGCACGTGTAAATTTTAATTCGACAAAATGTACGTTGTGAAAATTGTTTCTATATAAGTTACAAGTGATGCGATACACTAATTACATTTACCGTCAAGTAAATGAAGCATCAATTTGATTACATCTCTCTGTGATGGAACATCCGGTATATACGGCAAATATTGTTAACTTTACATAAATCACATTATACCGCCTTCTCTTGTATTATGTATGTACTTCAAGCCAATAACATTACTAGTAATTTACTTACATGGACACAAATATACACGCATTTTGTGACAACTAATTGCATCATTCAAAATCTGGCGCAAAATTTGCAATGTTAGTTATTCTAATGAGAAAAACACACGCTGAATTTAAAAGGTATAATATATTATTATATATATGAGCATACGACAATGTTGGAGCCTGTGACGTCATTTCGCGATTTTCTAAAATTAATTAAAAATATACTTAATTAACTCCGAAATAAAAAAAATTCACACATATGTATATCTATTCAGGACAATGTACTCTTTTAGAATTTATGAAATTAAATTACACACCAAAAATTGTTAGATGTCGTTAGTCTTTCTCATTGATGTTTTACAGTGGAAATTATTGCGAAAATTTTCTGTAACTCAAGGTATAGCTGCTTCATTGGCCCATAAGAAAGCATACACACAATAAGTCAGTAGCTAGCCTCTCAGTTTGTTTATTTTATCCTCTACTAAACCTACTTTTAAATTGAAGATTTCCATAGATATTTGAGATAATTTTATCAAGACATAATTTTGCAAAGTTGTGCAACTTCTATTATATAGAAACATAATTAACGCCAGGCAAACTGTTGTAACAATATTAAATATACATACATTGTTGTGCGGAGCAAAGTTTGTAAACTTACTATATTAGCAGACAAACTAATTGAATTTCACAAACTTTTGCCTAACCTAAATTTAATGACAAAATTTTAAATACATTATTACAATTTAGGAAGAAGAAGAAGAAGAAGAAGAAAAAAGTTGCCGTGTTTGAATGGCCGAAGACAGTTTGACAAATGGATCTCACCTACTAACACTAGTGCAATTTTTATCTTAATTAAATGATAATCAGAGATTAAATATTTAAGCAATGGTCATACGTACTTTTAAGTTTGGAGTGCTGGATAAGTTTAATCTTTTTATTTTAAAGGCATAGAACACCTTGAATAAAAACGTCTAATATCCTAACATACATCAATGTTGATTTGGCCACAATCATTGATTTCTAATTTATTTTACATTTACAGAATGACAGCTGCGGGTTTGTGACGTCACAGCTCACTAGACCATGTGAATAATAAATAAATTAGAAATCAATGACTGTGGTCAAATCAACGTAGATATTTAGGTATGTTAGGATATAAGACATGTTTTTTGTTCTACGTGTTCTTCACTTTTAAAATTTAAGTGTTTTATATTGCTAACAAATTAAAAACGAAAACACGATTCCATTAGCTGTGAACTTTCTTAGTGTTGTTTGCATTATGCCACCATGTTTATGGAAACATATACATTGTTATCATATAGAAACATCGATGACGTTCGCGGGGAAATAGTGGGATTCTTATTTTTATAAGAACCTTTTTTTTTTTTTTTTTTTTTTTTTTTTAAGGGACTGCTGTATTGTGGCCGCAAATATTCCAATGAGGAATACTAGAAACACTATTAAATGCTTTAAATCAATAGAATTTGTGTAATATATATATATTTTTTTTACCAAATTGCAATCACTTTGTTTTCAAAAAATAAAAATAAAAATAAAAAATAAAAAAATGCAAAGTTAAATGCTTTGGTTTTATTTTAAAGTTTATTATGTAGAATGTTTGTTTAAAACATAATAAATGTAAATAATATAATAAATAACGTTCAAAGAAATTTAAATTCTAATAAATAAATATTATAAAAAACTTGGTGCACGGTGATTAAGTTACGGCGGGAAATCAGGAACTCGCGGGATTTGACTAAAAAGTTGTAGAGAAAGAAAATTTTCAAGTTATTCACAGTGATACACTAGGATAAGGTATCTTCAAAAATGTAAAAGTTTTGGGGGTCACCATGCTAGATTTTAAATTATGATTTTTTGAAATTAAGAGCCCAGTTGGGTTTAAACAGAGTTGGATTAAGTATATATATTGTATGCCTGATCTCGCCCAATACAAGCCCTTTAATTAATATATTTTTAGTATCAATTCAATAAATGTTATAAATTATATACATAAATATGTTATAAATAATATATAAATGATAGTACTCCTACTATTGTGTATTATTACTTCAGGAGATTTATTATTGTGATTTTTCTTTGATAATGATGTGTATGTAATACATTTAAATGTAATGAAGAAATACTCTGACTATTGCATATTGTTTAAACAAAAGACCGAGAACCATGTAAGTGGGTTTTGGCCTCTAATAACAAACATTTATTATTATTATATTTCAAGTCCTTATATTCCTAATATTTAAAATGAACGGAGTTTTACTATCATTATTGTGAATTATATATTCATTAGCTGTGGATACGCGGGAAAAGCTTAAGTTTCTCTGTAGCATGCAAGATACAGGTTTCAAAAAAAAAAAAAAAGGAAAAAAAAAAAAACTTAGAAATTTTTTACTGTGTCTTAGAACACGTAAAAGTATGTCTATAGTATTTCTCTTTTAAATATGTTAGGAATCGGTGCAGTACTCTTAAAATTCTAAACAAAAAAAAAAAAAAAAAAGAAGAAAAAGACAAAAGACATGCCTCTCCCCTAAGCGTATGTACATATTATACATAATGTTAAATTAGAGGGGACCCTTGATAGCTTTTCTCGCGCGCTATATACACCGATCAGGTCCTCGTGTTTTTAGCAACGAACCCAAATATTTAAACGAGATACAGTTTCACGTGTTAATATTAAATAAAGTAATATAAAAGTGAGCCTGATATAAACGTAAATAAATAAGGTTTACATATATACATAATTGACAATAGTAATTAGGTATTTACCTGGTATTGCTGGTAACTGAAGATATGTACGTATGTATGTAAATAATAGTTAGTAGTTCCTAGAGATGAGATTATAGAGAGAAGAGAGATATATCTGACTCAGTCTTCACATGGACTGTGCCTTCCTCCCAACTGAACACAACTGAGCTACATGCAGCTAGGCGCTAGCCAGCTCTCTAAGGGAGGGAGAGAGGGGGTAGACATGTAGGGGTGAGTGAGAGAGAGAGAGAGGGGAATATGTTTGGGTGCAATTGTCGTACCTACCTACTCTAAAAATATCTAGCTGTGTGACTATTTTAAATATTAATACCACAACTTACTACTATTATTATAATTATCTAATATACACGCAAAAGAAAACACTTCTGTTTGTAGTTAAGTTTTTGCTTGCATGTGTAGCCTGCTCAGTGCACTTTAGTTTTCTCGCGAACCAGCGCTAAAATTTGTGATGCACTACATTATTGACTAGTAAAGGAACAACAGTTTTGAGGCCGACTATAAGCGATTTCATTCACATCCGCTTCCGTTTCTCCTTACTACGCATGCGCAGTAAGACGAAACGGAAGCGGATATGAGTAAAATTGCTTATAGTCGGCTTCAAAACAGTTGTTCCTTTATCAGTCAATACTTCCTCGAGATTCGTGATTTCCCACGCTAAAACACCGATCATTGCTGATAGTATGCATTTTCTTCAAGCCTCAAAAGTTACACGTAAAACATAAAATTCACAAATTATTCATTTACATAGATGTAATTCTTCAGTACAAACCAAGAACAAATTGTTATTGTTGTTCAATAAAGGTTGGACAGTAACTTGTTAGTATAAACGCAATTTCTTCAGCGGTAAATAATTAGCTCTGCACATCTTAAAAAACTTTGTGCATAACAAATTGATTATAAAAGTCTAAATAGCAACTCTTTTGACTAATAAAGGAACAACTGTTTTGAAGCTGACTTAAAGCAATTTTGAATCACATCTGCTTCAGTTTCTACTTACTACACATGCGCAGAATGTTGAACCGGAAGCGGATGTGACCAAAATTGCTTATAGTCAGCCTTAAAACAGTTGTTCTTTTATTAGTCATTAGTTATTGTTTTCCGTGTAGTCTACTACACTGGCCTAATACAAAATTACTGTAGATAAAAAATCACAACATGGGCCATCTGGAGAGAAAACTTGTCAAGTAGGCAACCTGCACTACAATTTCTATTGTAAAGGGTACGTTTGCATTCATGCTAAAGTCAAGTTATTGGATCACTCAATAACATGGGTGGCATATAGGAAAATAACTAATTTCACCAGTTTAAAAACACTATGCAATATGTTTGACAGCATTAATGCTGTTAACAAGTTAAATTAATTTCTCTAGTATGTGAGAAAAATAACCATAACCAAAAATTAACCGATTTTTCAAAGAAAATAGCCAAAAACGAAGTTTGTCCTATGCTGAGCAATTACTCCAGTATGATGTCGAAGCGCATTCAGTATGACGTCATCCGCATACAGTAAACACCCTAGACCTGGATTTTCTTAAAGGAATAGACCGGAGAAAAACATAAGCATTTATATCACAAAACACTTGATGGGATTTACATAAATAACAAAAGTTTGTCTCAAAACCCAACTGTAGCTCCGTAGCAGTGATAAGAATATTCAATTTATGCAGCCCGCACAACATTTTCATACTAATTTTTGCATGTTTCTGACGTCATAAACATGAGTAGTCACGGAAATGGCATACTTTACATGGCAGTTATTTCACGCTCTCTCGTGGGGCTATATACATTAACATTCTGGTAAAAATTGTCATCAGTTTTGAAGATTCCATTTAGTGTTTATTCATTAAAAAGCACATGTTGTTTTATGTGGTCTATGGCTTTAAAGTTGCCTACTTTGACATTTACCCTATCTACGTATGTGTGTATGTATGATGATCCCTTCTCATCGTTGTTTACTTTTTGTGCCCAGATCATGAAATTAATAAAACTTTTCAAAGACTTTAACTGACTTATACCAGAAAATGCCAATCGTATTTCGTGCAAGTTAACTCTAATTGCGGCACTAACAATTGAACGTATTATCGTATGTATAGCAATGTCATATTTTCTACAACACAGAAATGATTTCAAATTGAAATACATAAGAATATCTACAGGTTAAAAAAAAAATTTAAATTAAATTTATATCCGCCATCTTGGTGCACATACTGGACATGGGGAAGCATAGGACAAATCGTAGACGTTGTTTTACTGTGATAGAACTCCCGGGCTGAGTATAGTATTTTGGCTAGGGCTTTTAATACACAAATTCTCTCTCTCTCTCTCTCTCTCTCTCTCTCTCTCTCTCTCTCTCTCTCTCTCTCTCTCTCTCTCTCTCTCTCTCTCTCTCTCTCTCTCTCTCTCTCTCTCTCTCTCACGTAGTACATACACAGGGACATACATACTGAGAGCGCAAGTACACATAGCCAACACGTAAGCCAATGGCAATCATCACAACTGTGCGCAATCGCAATTCTATTCACTTATATAGCAGAAATAAAACTAAGGACGGAGCAAAATCATACTATCAACATACCACATAAAGATCATATTCTCTAATGTTTGCTACGTGATATGAGCCTTATAGCAAACACGGCTAGCATGTTTTTGTAGCGGATACATGATATATAAAAGTCGTATAAAAAAAAGAAGAAGTATTGTGGCTTCATTTGCCGGTTAAAATGTATCTTGCTACCTCTTACCTAGCAGGAAAAAAACACAGTAAATGGTGGGATACGTGACGCCATCTTGGACTTTATGAGGGGGTGGGGTGGGGGTGAAATATGATGATAATTGTTTGGTATGGTCGGGGATTCTCTCTCTCTCTCTCTCTCATCGCTTGCAAAGAAGTTACGTGACGAGATTTGCCAAGCAATTTATAAAAATAATAAATTATTTCTCTAAAGCCCAGAGATTTACACCCCAGTCGGTCCTTATTGAATTTTCCAACATATTTACTGCCTGCTTTACTGAGTGCATATTAAAAACATAAATATTTCAGCACCTTGTAACATTATTATTTACTATACTACAGACCTATATATACAGTATAGTCTAACCAGAACTATACAGCTCGGTTTCTCTAGGCTGTCATGGCAAATGCCGGGCTGTGTACTTAGGCCGTGGCCGGCCCGTGTGTACTTTTCGATTAATTTGGAAAGTTCTTACTTGTTAATAAGACAATGTCTTGACTGGGACTGGGATTGGTGTAGCACGATAACACAATATGGAATAAAAAAAAAAATGCTACATTGAGCTAGCATAATTAATACGTAGTTATTTTTATTCATATGTAATTAAAACCTGAAGTAAAATAAATTTGATGTAGCTATAATCAAATGTTGTCAAACAAATATAGAGAAATATTGAAGTTTGTACCTGGCACCCCACGTTGTGCCTGCTGTCACAATAATTGCGACGTTAAGTGATTGTCCCCTCTCTCAAATATTATTAATCAAAATAAACGTTTGATATAAATCTCAGTTGAACAAAATCACAAGTACTTTCTCTCTCCTGCAAACGTACTTCAAATCACAAATTTATTATATTATTAAGCGCGGCTCACGCTCTGCAATATTTTTGCACAAAATTGCTCTGATCAAGTCGTTATAATTACATTTCCACTCGCACAGATCTTTTCTATACCCTAATTTCTCCGATCTGTGTAGATCTAAAACGTTTAGATTATAATCCGGGCATAAATTTAATAAATTTAAACTTTTTTTTTTTTTTTTTTTTTTACTAGCTTTATGACTCGCTAACTACCAAATAAGAACATCATCTTTGTTATTTTCTTACATGTCGCTAAGATTCGTACAATTAATTGTGATATAATATATTTTATATACCATTGAAAAGTCACGCCAAATTTGCGATGCTATTTTCTTATAAGAAAAGCACGCGCTCTGCATTTGAATAACAAAATATACGATCATACTGTATAGTCGTGTGTATGTATACACCAGCAAATTTGACACTTTTTAGATCCAGCAAGCAATACGACATTTATGTAGTGCGATTAATGACGTCACAAGTTGTGTCCCGTGTGCGTTTCATGGCTTTGTCACAAACATTCAAATATATTAATTAACCAATCAAAATATTGAATACTTCTCTCTCTCTCTCTCTCATACAAAACATATAAAATATTTATTTATTTTATTTTGTGCACAATTTGTTGTAATAATTTTAAAAATATATAAAATAAAAAAATCTTTATAAAATGTTATTAAATAATTTTTTTTAAATCTTTTGCATAAAATAATAAAAGAGGGGTGTGTGTTAACAAGGCTTAAATTTGCATATTTAAAGAAGTATATTTTCAACTTTATCGACATTTACTTTCAATTTGTATAATATTGAATTTAGCAAAGTTTAGAAGTCAGGCAGGCAGGCAGGCAGAGGGTTGTTGATTCGTAAATCTAATTTACTTGTTCATTTGACGTCGCCTCCCTTAGTATATTATTTACTATGTATCGTCGTAGTACATAAGTATATATATATAACTACATTATACATTATACATTACATAGCATATAAGTATATATCACATATCTAATAATAAATTATCTATACCATTGTTGTGTAACTGTTACTCTCAAACTCACGCATGTTTGCAATTCAATTATTACATAATAATGATATTATACCGGCTGTTCGTAAACCCTATACTTGGGTTTTCTGTTACTAAAATGGCGATCCACTTTGCTTATTCAAATTTAATGTGCATTTTTTTGTAGCAAAAAAAAAAAAATAAATAAGTAAAAATAAAAATAAGGGTTTACAAACCACAAAAGTGAGTGCATAATAGAGCGCGGGAATGCGTAAGGTTATTATCACCGGGTGTATTTTTATTCACCTTATCAGTGACGTAACTGGTGAACGCTGGTGAACGGCATCGTACATCCATCACAATATAAAATCAACTGCGCGAGTTTTGTGCTGCGCTCAACCTCTTTATTATATGGACCTTACAATATAAAATATATGTGCATTTTTGCTATAGTGGATGTTTTTTTTGTTTTTTTTTATTGTTTTGTTTTTTATTTATTTATTTGCGTAAAGTTTCACCTAGTTTATTATTATTATTATATATAGTTATAAACTAGGTGAAACTTTATGCAAATAAATAAATAAATGAATAAAAAAAAAATTAAAAAAAAAATCCACTATAGCAAAAATGCACATATATTTTATATTGTAAGGCCCATATAATAAAGAAGTTGAGCGCAGCACAAAACTCGCGCAGTTGATTTTATATTGTGATGGATGTACGATGCCGTTCACCAGCGTTCACCAGTTACGTCACTGATAAGGTGAATAAAAATACACCCAGTGATATGACGTCTTTGGTGAATTCCTTTAAGCTGCGCGAACTTGGCCAAAACTTTTCCCGGAGCATCTGACCTCTTATATATGGACCTAAATATTGTATAAACAGAAATAATAAAATACGTAATTTCTTATGCGTTGAATAATTGCTATATTGTAGAGCACAAATAATTTTGTTATTTTGAAATAAGTAATAATATAAAGACGTAGAACACGTTCAACAAAAAACTTGTCTAATATCCTAACATACCTAAATATCAAGTTAACTTTGGCCACAGTCTTTGATTTCTAACACGTTCACGAAATGACAGATGCGGGTTGATGACGTCACAGCTTACTTGTTTCCGCACGAGTGGACCAGTGAGCTTTGACATCATAAACCCGCATCTGCCATTTCGTGAATGTAAAATAAATTATAGAAATCAATGACTATGTCCAAATCAACGTTGATACGTATATATTTAGGTATGTTGGGATATTAGACTTTTTTTTTTTTTTTTTTTTTTCCAAAACGTGTTCTACGCTTTTATACATGTAAGTATCTTAACTATGATGATGTAGTATGATCATTACAATATTATATAAGCTCGTTCTATAAACTATACACACAAATATTGAGCCAGCTTCGAAAATGTTCCTTTGTTATAAACAGCTGATTATGACGTCGTTACCTGTTTACTACGTTTATACATATGGTCGATCATTGTTATTTCTTCTTTTAGAACTTTGAACTTGATAAGAATGAAAGAAACTTACCAAAAAAGTTCCAGTCTCAATATGCGACTCACTTTTATCGGCTCAAAAAACAAGATCAACCAATGAACGTGTCTTATTTTGTTGGTCAGCCAATCACTGTTATTGAGATTCACTTTACTTTACAGAACGAGCTATAGAATAAATAATGTTATGTTGGTTCATTGAGCTAACATAATTATTACGTAGTTATTTTTGTATATGTGTACGTAACGTATATAATATTATTATTATACAAAGTTATGGAGTATGCAATTAAATTTGAAATGTATTGAACCTCCAGTGATTGAACCAGTTGGTTCTGTGTGAATATTGAATGTTCATTGTGGCACTGCATAGTAATGTCACTTTGTACACGAGAGAGAGAGAGAGAGAGAGAGAGAGAGAGAGAGAGAGAGAGAGAGAGAGAGAGAGAGCAATAAATTGCAATGTAGTGATAGTTAAATCAGGGAGCAGATTGCAACGTCAATAATATTGTGCAATATAATCGGTAACCATGGTGATGTGAAAGTCAACAATAATGACAGGCTGTAAAATTTGATACCGGTCATTTCACACTAATTAATATGCCGCCGCATCTCAATTATTTTACATGGATATCGATATTTAATTATCATCGTAACGGCCAAGAGCTGTATTGATTTGCCTTATAATCAACTTTGGTCAAGAAAATCAACCTTTATATAATATTTAGAGAATTAAAAATATATATTAATAATCATAATATTACTTAATACTATATAATATACTTGGGGGAAGGGGGCAACTATATAGCTGTTAGTAATTATTAGTAAGTAAAAAAAAAGGTATCTCAAGAGTTACTATGTATTAAGTTTTTTTTTTTTTTTTTTTTTTTTCATAAAAAATTTGTTAGATATATACAAAGTTACTAACTATACAATGAGCTAACTATTTACTGCTGAAGAGATAACGTTTATACCAACAAGTTCAAACTTTTGTCACCCATAAATTATTGGTTCATACTGAAGAGTTACAAACACAAGAAAGAATAAATTACATAATTTATGCTAGTTATGTCATTATTGCTGAAATAATGCTAAATTAGAACACCATAAATAATTATGCTGTACAACATATTGTACTGAACAAATTGTGCTGAAAATAAGCTTAGGAGTTTTTTTTTTTTCGCATATGTAATTGAACAATTTGTGAATTCACGTTTTCCGTGTTCTCTCTCTCTCTCTCTCTCTCTCTCTCTCTCTCTCTCTTCTTCTTCTTCTTCTTCTTCTTCTTCTTCTTCTTCTTCTTCTTCTTCTTCTTTTCCTTTCCCAGTGGCAATTATTTTGCCAGGGACGGTTTCTTTACATGATTATTTTCTCGCATCTATTCGTCTATTTTCTCGCAAGACGTATGTATGTATGTACATGGCACGTATGTAGTTTTTCTGCACGATAAATCTTTATTTATAGCAAATAAATTGACCACGTACATACTGTGTTAGTCTTTTAAGAAAAACAAAAAAGATCACGTGGTTTTAGTTTTAATCTAAATTTGCTCAAGTGCTAGAGCAGGCTGTGTTTTTTCCTTGACGCTATCAGTCTCACTTACTCGTGTAAATCATATTATAGATCTCATTGTAAAGGTAAACACAAAATAATCCAAATTAGCGATTGTGTTAATATAGTTTACTGTTCAAAAACAAGCGGTAAATTAAAAAAAAAAAAAAAAAAAAAAAAAAAAACGCATTAAATTAAAATGGTAAAAAATATAATTAATCTTTTTGCAACGCCGTTTTGTAATTTATACCTTTAAAAAAATAATAATCCATCGTAACTCTTCTGAAAAAAGAATAAGAAAAAAAAACAGTGAAAGTATTGAAATGTTGTGTAATAAACTGCTGGTAGAGACAGAACAACATCGTGATGTGAGATACAGTGTCAACTCCAAAATTTAAGATGGTTCATTACTTGCGTGGAGTGAACAATGCGAGAGAGAGAGAGAGAGAGAGAGAGAGAGAGAGAGAGAGAGAGAGAGAGAGAGAGAGAGAGAGAGAGAGAGAGAGAGAGCAGGCTTGCTTGCACGGGCGATTTATTTTATTATGACTAAAATAGCGTCAGTCTCGCGCCACACAACACAAAAATCTCGACGCATTTGAAATAGTTTCGAAAAGAGAATGCGCTCTCTTGCTTGCTTGCTCGCTCGCTCTCTGGCTGCTCCCAATTAAACGATCTATTTTAACTTGATATCGTCACACAAAAGGGGTTTAAATTAATTCCACTAACTTGAGAGTATTTTCTGCTATAGTTGTATGTTAATTATAAAATAAAAGATTCACTCGCTCGTGGCTCACTTGCACTGCTGATAGCATTGTCACTTTAGAGGCTCGGTCCGACCACTTACAGACGCCGTTCGACAAAAAACCATGTGCAATATCCAAGCATATATCTATAAATATCAACTTTGATTTAGTCAGTCATCGATTTCTAATTTATTTTACACTCACAAAATTACAAATGCGGGTTTATGACGTCACGTCTCATCTGTTTCCGCTCGCGTGGACTAGTGAGCTGTGACGTCACAAACCCGCAGCTGCTATTTCTTGAATGTAAACTAAATTAGAAAAATCAATAACTGTGGTCAAATCAACGTTGATATTTAGGTATGTTATGATATTAGACATGGTTTTGGTTCAAGGTGTTCTATGCCTTTAACTATAAGACTAACATCTGATACTTCATTATATAAAATATCCCCTCGCTCATGTCTAGCTTGATGATAATTTGTCACGGTACAACCACGTCACTTTAGCTTCACTTGAACAGCATCAGCTTTAGAGACACTTTAGACAGAGTGGACCGACACTTTAAAAACATCCACTAATGACAGAAAAAAAAATGTGATAAATGAAAAGATGATTATTGTCATATTATATCATATCACTTCAAACTTCTGTGGCCTCACAAATTGGGGAGAAAACTTTTATAGTACGCAACCTGTGCCACAATGTCTATTATACTCAGGCACCTTCTAAATAGGGACAAAAATAGGTATAAAATTAAGATCGTCCTGATTGTACTCCTAGATTTCATGATGTCGTCAATTCTAAATGTTGCTTGTAATTTATAATGGTATAACCCCTGTGTGTGTTTCTTTTCTTTTCTTTTCTTTTCTTTTCTTTTCTTTTTTTTTTTTTTTTTAATATTATATAAATATAATATAATATATTTTACTTTGCGTTTACTAATTGCAAAAACCCTAGCAATTACGTATACTATAGAGGTAGGTAGTGGTCTTATAGTTTAATTTTGTTACTACAAGTCGCTATGTTGTGAGTAATATACAAAGTTATATTTTATATAAAAATGATAACTACAGGTGAAGTAGTTATCCAGGTAGTACAAACGTAAATCTTACATAAAAATGATAACTACAGGTGAAGTAGCTAGCCAGGTAGCAAAAAGGTAAATCTCATGTAAAAATGATAACTACAGGTGAAGTAGCTATCAAGGTAGTACAAAGGTAAATCTTATATAAAAATGATAACTACAGGTGAAGTAGCTATCCAGGTGCATACATCGCTGGGAGGCAGCAATTTATATGTACAAGTTTGTACATGTTTACAATGTTTATTAAGACTTGATGTATCAGCTGATATCTGATACAATAGAGATTGTCTTTTTAACCACAACATGATAACTGACCGACGAGCAGAAAATATGACGTAAGGTATGTTAGTTAGTTTGATTACAAATGTGCTGGTACTTACATTGAAGCAGGTGTGGAGCCAGGTGAGAGCGTCTGTAACAAACAAATGAAATATAGGTGAACACAATGATCATCGTAACAGTAACATTTACACAGTAAAACAATATTAGTAATGAGCTAATGACTGATCATGCAAATAAGTTGAACATTAATTAAAGTCCTTTTCAACTTACTTTTTTATCATTTAGAAAACTAAATTGATAATAACCATACCTTATTATCCATAAATTAGACACCACATGTTGATTTTCTATTTATTTTCATTTTGTCGGATATTTCACGCATCTGACGTCACAATGTACCACCGCCAATCAGTCACCGCTATGGTCACGTGATAAATTTAAGCCCCTCCCTCAAGTTCTTTACCCATATCACGGCTCCATCGGTACATTTGTGACGTCAGATGCATGAAATAACCATTGGAATGAAAATAAATACAAAATCAATGCGTGTTGGTGTCTAATTCATGGATAATAAGGTATGGTAATTATAATTCTAGTATTCTACATGATAAAAAAGTAAGTTGACAAGGCCTTTAAATAATAACATGAACACTAGCTGCCATGCTCTTACTTAGCAGCAGTACAAAACAACATTTTGAGTGAGGATTAAAACATTGTTAATTATATATTGAACATTTTCATGCACATTTATAGTCTAGGTGCACATAATTCTCCTTATATAAGGGAGTAGGGTACCGAACTTATATCTAAAAAAATTGAACGTATTTTGAGTCTAAATTTGGTTATTGTGTAGCTAAGAATCACACCTAGCCGTGATAATAATTTCACGATGTTTGACCGTCCCGAAAAAAAAAATAATAAGGAAATTAACATTGGGCCTTATGGACTTAAAATTTCAAAAAATCATATAAAATTCATTTGCACGGTGACCCCCCAAAGTTTTTATATATTTGAAATAGTCTCAAGCTGAAGTATTATTGTGCAAAATTTCATTTTTTTTTTTTTTTTTGACGAGAAAAGTTTGAGTCTAATGGCCGACGTCGGTACCCTAATCCCTTAATATTTCATCGTTATTATAATTAAGTTTTGCGGGATCATGACACCGTTGCTAACAACAATACCGATAAATAAAATATTTTTATTTGCACAGTGCAATGAATGACAAATGTATCCAACAAAATACTGATTCTTAAAGACTCATTCTCTAACTTTTATTATTATTATTAGTTCGATAACTTGGCAAGAAAATAAAACTTTGATAATATATCAGACAGACAGATTGATTGATTGAACACTGCCAGCCTAGAGCCAGCCTCCCTCTCTCTCTCTCTCTCTCTCTCTCTCTCTCTCTCTCTCTCTCTCTCTCTCTCTCTCTCTCTCTCTCGCAACATCATACACATAAGCTCACTCACGTAACTACTATTGATGTCTGTCTGCTCCAGCAAGTTTTATATCAATGCATCTTATAGGTGTAGAACACTTTGAACAAAAAAGTTGTGTAATATCCTAACAAACCTAAAAATCAACGTTGATTTGGCCGGAGTCATTGATTTCTAATTTATTTTACATTTACAAAATGCCAGTGGCGGTCACTGACGTCACAGCTCGCCCGGTTTAAGTATTATAATCAAAGTACAAACTATGCTGTTGCATATTTGCATTGAGCTAGCATAATTATCACGTAGTAAATTACATAGACGGTAAAAGTTGTTATACCTCGGCCTTACGTTTGAGCAACCACCACGGGTATTTACCACTGAATAATTAACCAGCAGCGAGTAACAAACTGTCGTGCAAATTTATACACATCACGCTAAATATTTTAATCCTCATTTAAAATTCATATATATTTTAATTTGCTACAAAATACGTGGATTAAAAAGATTTAAAATGATAAATATACGATATACCATATTACATACATACATACAGATATAATATGTATACATACGATATATTATGTACTGTACAGCTCTGGCCAAAATTTCCCGAACGATTTGCATAGGCAACCCGCAACCACAATCAGGGGCGGATCCAGGAATTTTGTTTGGGGGGGGCGATCCCCCAGGAAAATAATCATGAAGGACCGGGGGGGGGGGGGTAGCGCGCCGCAGGCGAAAAATTTTATTTGGCCACGCCCCTTTTTGGAAAAAATTGCAAAATTAGTATGCCTTTGAAAAAATATTCTTGAATTGCAAAATTTTTGATTTGGTAGTTTTTTCCTTTTTTTCCCCTATTTTTTTTATGTAAGCAAAAAAAGAAGTAAAAGTAAGACAAAATGATTTCTGGAATATTTTCTATTTTGATCTCTTCAAAGTTCTTCTTGTCTTTTATTTCCATTCTCCTTACAATCAAATATGCAATAAATTATTAATGTTATTTCATTGCAAAAAAAAAAAAAAAAAAAAAAAAATCTTGAAAACAAAAAATCTTTAAAAAAAAAAGGGCAAAATTTAAAAAATAAACTATTAATATTGTGTATTATTATTAAAATGTTTTTTTTTTTTTTTTTTTTGTATCCCAATTTACTAAAAAAAATTTGCATTCTTTAAAACTATTATGATATTGTAAAACATAACTTATATTTGGATGGAAAAATATTTTGAAATTAAAATTATAAAATTTACACTAAAGTTTTTTTTTTTTTTTTTTTTTTTATTCTTATCGCGAGCAAAATATTTCGTGGATGTCCAAGTATTAATAGAACTTTATATATTACCCTGATGACACGACAACTAAGGGGATGTTAAAAATTATTTTTTGTTATATAGTCAGGATTCAAACGCTTATTCAGTAATAAAATTTGCGCCGAAGGCGCAAAAAAAATTTTTATTGGACTAATTTTTTTTCAATTTTTGCTCATTTTTTCCACCCACGTGGGCCATTTGGGGGGGGCGGTCGCCCCCACCGCCCCCCCCCTGGATCCGCCCCTGACCACAATATGTTATCTTTATGAGAAAACGTAGCGGCCCCCACTGCCCCGTTCGGGAACTTTTGGCCAGAGCTGTACGTACAAGTTTCATTTAACTGACTAATTTACCTGCGTATACTTCTTTCAGGTAGGTCAAATGTTAACTACACCAACAAAAATAACTACGTAATAATTATGCAGCAACATGTACGGCATAACAACATAATGTATGCTGTATTGTACAGTGATTATATAACATAATAGTTAACATGATCAGCATAATTACTTATGTTATTACAAAATAACAACATTTGAGCTCTACATTATAGCAAGTGTTCAATGTAGCAACAATTACGTAATTTATTTTTACGTATGTATAATACTTATATAGGAACGTAGAGATTTTTATGTCCACTTATTATAATATTATATTTTATAAAAATTACATTTTATAATTATAGAGAAATCGTGGTAATTTGTCAAAACAATAAAAAAAAAATTGCCGTCGGATCATAATAAGGTATGTTTGAAAAGGCCTGTTTACAATGAATTTTTACTTGAAAGTTACGTGAATTTACGTGCCATTGTGCATGATCAGAGCATAATACTTCTTTGTAGCCAGAGAGATAGAGAGAGTAAGAGAGAGAGAGAGAGAGAGAGAGAGAGAGAGAGAGAGAGAGAGAGAGAGAGAGAGAGAGAGAGAGAGAGAGAGAGAGAGAGAGAGAGGCATGAAATAAAAAATTCATATCTTTGTACTAAAGCATGCACATACTATAAAACAAAACTAGTTTTCAGTAAAATAATTAAAAAGTTTTAATGAAGAGTTAATTAAATAGTGAGATAATAACATCATAACTGAAACTAAATTAATTATTTAAGTGGTTAAAGTTTCCACATCTCGTATTGTTTTCTCCAAGTAGTAAACTGCATGTTATTAATAATGCACTTGCACGGCGCTAGCTGCTACTTGCTAGGCAGTGCACATGCACTGCATCTTACTATCGAGAGCTACAGGAGAGAGAGAGAGAGATGCCATCGTTACAGCTAATGTCTTGCTTACAAACTTTACTTTTCAAAATGAAAACTTGAGTATATATATATATATATATATATATATATATACGTATATATGATGTGTGTGTGTGTGTGTTTTGCCTTTTCATAAAATATGAAGAAAAAAAACTCTTAAAAAGTAGCGGTCTCTCTCTCTCTCAGACATTAAGCCATAGAATATAGTATGACCAGCAAACTAGCCTTAGCTTATTGTTAGGCTAGATAAGAGACTTGTGGGGATTTTTAAGAAAACTTATACATCAAGGCTAAAAAAAATGTTTCGACGTAATAAAATTTTTACTAGCATTTTTTAAAGTGATTATTAAGAAATTTAATGCATCAAAACGGTTTAAAAATATAAAAATAAAAAAGCAAATGTTCGTGTTTCAAGCAAACATCAGACAGTGTAGACATATTTGCATGAACATTGTCAATATTTGGAAACAATACAAATCAATTTAATTTCATCTTCAATGAACTTGACTCAGGGAATTATAATAATAACAAGCTCTCAAAATAGGGAGGGGGGAAGTTTTATTATTTTTATATTATTATTTTGCATATATATTAAATCTGAATGTGTTAATAATAAATAAATAAAAAAAAGTGATATGTTTTGTTAAACCGGCCATGTATAACAGCGACATGTTTGACCTGGCGCGCTTTTGTTTGACCCGCGAGAGCTCGCGAGCTTTCAGCTCCCCAGAGACGGTTTTCAATACACATTGTCATTTTTATCATACGTGCTTCAGTGCTGTACTGACATTAAGCTCAATATCGCATGTTAATTATATTGAATCTCAGCCTTATAGTTGCTTCACATAATGCTACACGACATATATGTTACAAACTTTAACAAATACACTTATTTTTTATTTTATTTATTTTTTATTTATATTGGTGTTTTTACGAAATGTAACAAACGATAGTAAAATCGTCCACTGATATGATTTAAAGACGTCTTTAATGAACGATGTATTACGTAAAATTTATTTCAGAAAACTACATACATTATGAATTATGAACGATTTACTTTCAAAACCAAGCTGTGGCCAGCGGGTTGCCTAACGCTCAGGATACTTCATATCTTGGGTAACTTAGATATTAATATCTTAATTATTAATCTAGTTATTCTCTAATATTGAAAAAATATCATCAAAATAGTACACAATAAAGAATACTTTTAGTACAGTTTATTTAATACAGCATACATATTCTGCTGTGCTGCATAATAACTATATAACAATAGCATACAATACTAACTTGTTCATTGTTATAATTTAGCATCATTTACATTTAGCTACTGGCATAAATTACGTAAAATACTCCTTTCTTTGAATATGAATAATTTTTTACCTTCTTGTGTTTTATTTTAATTCCAGCTTTCTACCTGCGATTTTTTATATTATTTTCTTTTTCTTCTTCTTCTTACCTGAGTATAAAATAATGGTAAAAAAAAATATTGATTGTATATATACCAACATAAAAGATACAAAATCAATCAATCGCAACATTAACATCGGGACCGGATCTTCAGTTTGTTCAGTTTTTGAAATATGCATGCTAGGTCACATCTGAGTTCAGATGTCCACGAATCATGAAGTTAAAAACAAGTTCAAAAAGACAAAGAACAGCTCTCATTCAAACTCGCTGGTATAGTGTATCGGATAATAATTTAACCGATTTTTTTTTTCATAAAAAATATAAATTTAATCCTTCTTTATTGATAAATTTTTATTTTTAAGTTACAAATTATCAAAACTGAGTTTCACTGTTTTTGTATAATTGAACTGAAAGTGAACTGATTTTGCTGTTTTACAAACTGATTATGCAAAAAAAAACTGAACTGAATTCAGTACTGAAAATGCACATTTTCAAAACTGAAAATCCGGTCCCTAGTTCTTACTAGTTGTTTATTCTTAATTTATTGAAGAATATAGTTATTTATTTTATTGCATAGTACACATAACAAGTTGGCAACTTTTATTATTATTTAAATAGAGCCATATTTGTGCAAGCAAAGACGGCACGATATTTAATAGAGCCATATTTGTGCAAGCAAAGACGGCTCGATATTTCAAGTATAGCAAACGCCACGCTGCAGTGTCGATACATAATTATGTGAGGCTAATTAAAACTAAGCCCATGCAGTGACTTCAAGCCAACACTTTAATCTCGGCAATGTGACGTAAAGAATTGGCAGCGCTTGAATTAACCACTTTGTATAATATACCACGTTAGCTCTTATCAAATGTTAAATAATATACTACTTTATACTTTATATATTAAATATACTACTACTATTGTTTACTAATTATAACTGAAGCAACCTAAATATCTTCATCACTCCAAAATATTTAATTAACAAATACTTGAGCCAAGAGTTATGGCCACAAACAAAAATCTTCTAAATCAAGATTTCCAATTTGGATGAAATTTATAAAATAAATAGACGCAAAAATAACCCTCTTTCAACTGAGTTTTATTATTATTATTATTTTATAATAGAGATTACATTATAATAGTCGAGGTCGAGACGTCTCATTTTTTTTTTTTTTTTTTTTCCAACATTAATTCTATATAAAACTCGAGATCTAAAACTATTTACATTTTAAAAATTCAGTTAAATTTTTACAGTACATTATTTCATATTATCGCGATTACTATGTATAATGAAATGCCATGTCATGCCAGCCTCATTTTATAGAATTAAATATTTTACCTTTGCCATGTATTTATATTTATGAATGTGTTACATTTTTACGAAGATATCCTTCTTGGTTTAAAACAGTCCGCAGTGTCCACTCATATGAAACTCGAAGTAGGAGTGACAATTATTACATTGAGAATCAACATTTAGCGCTTAGTAAAAGGGGCCCTGAATACTGTATTCCACAACTATATAATGCGCTACCATCTAGTATTAAACAATGTGAATCATATTTATTATTTAAGAAATCAGTACAAAACTACCTGCTTGAAAAGATGTTTTACAGTGTATCTGAGTATTTAGCAGTTAATAATGTCAAATATAATTAATCTTAAATAGGACATAACTTGAAATAAATTTAATTGTATTTTGTTGTATGTATATGATGTGTTTTGACTTGACTTGTTCTACTCTGTAAAGACATGGAACGTAATAAAATCTTCTATCTTATATGATTTTTTCTCGATTAGTGTCCAATGAAATATTTCCTATGTGACAATATAATTTTAATATATAAGAATTATTATTGCTGTTTCAAGCCAACAATATTCATGTTATAATGCATACTATACATAATAAATAAAATATTTTAAATAATATTTTTTAAATAATATAATATTAATAAATCATAATAATAATAATAATATATTAATATTTAATAATAATATAAGTATTAAATATAGGTTTAAAAATACTATAAATTACGTAATTTTTTACGTTTTCTTTTTATTTTAGAGAGAGAGAGAGAGAGAGAGAGAGTCTCCAGCGGCACTGCTCATACTCCAATATGAAGAACAAACTGAAGTTTAAATTTAGTCTGCAACGATCCAGGGTCCTCTGCGAGCTGGAACTACACCAAAGTCTCTCTCTCTCTCTCGGCACGATTGTCGCGTGAGAGAGAGAGAGATTCAGCTGTTGTTTGCTCCTAAATAATCAACCTTACTTCTCTTTCTTTGCTACTCTACTCTCATGCTGAAAATGTATTTTTAAGTTTATCTTATAACAAATAATAAAAAAGAAAAGAAATATATAAATATATACACAACTCAGTCTCTTTCTTTTACGACAAAAAAAAAAAGAAAAAAAAAAAACTTTATATAAAAAAAAACAAATTCTCGACTATATAAAATAAGATAGCTCACCCTTGTATATGTATCTCTACTATATATAAGATAGCTCACCGTATATTATATATGTACAGCTTTTTTATATTATTATATTTTTAATTATTGTGTAGTTAAAATTATAATGAGGTAGACAACGGTGATATGCAAATTTCGGTATACGTCACTGGTCGTTCAGTCAGCAGCAAAATATCAAGCGTTTTATATATAAATAACAAAATAAAAATTGCTATAGATTATAATGTATATTATAGAAAATCTGAATTGTTTGAGATGAGAACACTTGAGACTGCAACAATGGTATTGTTGTTCAAACTTCAATTTGTTTAACTACACGTAAAAAAAAAAAAAAAACTAAAGAGTTACTAGAGTTTCTTTATAGTAAATTTGTTAGATATATACAAAGTTTTTTAAGACGTTATGAGCTAACTGCTGAAGAAATAACGTTTATACTAACGAGTTACTTCTTTCAAGCAAGTTATTGTTTTGTACTGAAGAGTTACATTTATGTAACTGAATAACTTGTACAAAGCAGGTTTTACGTGTATACTCTGTAAGCATTTGCCATAGTACTATAGTACATTACATTATAATTAATTATAATTAATAGTTATGTGTAAGAATAAAATTTCTTTATTGACCCAGGCAGTTCATTTCATAGTAACACATCTGTTTAATGTAATGTTTTATAACATGGATTTTATATCATTTATTTTTATTACGATAGATGTGTATGTACTGTACTCAAAAATGTTGTTATGTATCATTGTTTTCGGCTGAGGTTAAGTGAAAGAATAGGAGAGACCTTTTGTCATCTCAACCTTCTAACAAAAAAAAAAATGTAGAATTTTGTTTCTTCTTCTTCTTCTTCTTTTTTTTTTTTTTTTTTTTTTTTATATATATATATAACGATTATTTAATATATAATTAAATAAAAAGTTGTCATAACTACAGAGCATCACTATTTCAAAATTTACTAAGCAGTTTGCAAGATTATATGAATGAAGAAGTTTTAGCATGTGCAACTTTAAGAGATTGAAAATCTCAAACCACAATGTCGAAGCTTACATTTGTTTTAAATTAAATCATTTAGGTGTTTATTTTGTTATTATTATTATTTCTTTGCTCAATTTTATTGATTTACTTTTAATAAATTATTTGATGATATGAAAGAAAGGAAAAGGAGGAACCAGCGCTGGTGTTGCAATAGTGAAGAATCAGTCACATATTGATACAAAAATCTTGCTAGCATACAAAAAAAAAAAATAATAAAAAATACAGATAAAAAAAATTAACACAAAATATATTGTATAATTTTCGGCACTAAACTATATAAGATAACGCGGATTATCACGTCAGTTTCTACAGACTCAGAGAGAAACTATGGGACTCGCTTTAATATGTTCTCCCTTGCTTTTATATCGTCATTCTAACCGCTATGATTTGTTTTCCTTACTATTTTAACCCATTTTTTTCTATGGTTAAAATGTGCAGGAAATAATAATACAAGGTGGTCATTAATGTTATTGTAGCCAATAAGTCCGATTTATAACGCTTTATCTAAATATGTGCTTCAGACAATTAGGGTGTTAACTTAATGAAAATATTCTCATTTATTTATCTCTGTGCTTCGTAACTTAGGGGCTCGTCACACAAACAATACTTCTGTCTCGCGCTTGTAGCTCAGTGTAGCTAAGAGGCTGCATGCTTGTGTCAAGTTAATTAAACTGTACTAATTAATTGCTGCTTACAGCTCCTCATGAAATACTTTAAAATTTGATTGACACATGCATCAAACAAATCTTGGCATTTGGACCAATATCGAACTACAACAAATCTGATTTACTTTTGATGTGTCAAGTAAAATCAGCAGAGAGAGAGAGAGAGAGAGAGAGAGAGAGAGAGAGAGAGAGAGAGAGAGAGAGAGAGAGAGAGAGAGAGAGAGAGAGAGAATCATGAATAATGATATTATATATTATTAATACATGAATTTTGCCACACGTTTTAGGTTTAAAGAAATCAAAATTGTGTTTAAATAGTTATTCACTTGCATACCACCATAATAAGTTTGCTGTATAGCATAGCATATTATACTTCATGTATTATATTATATTGTTATGTTACCCCCCCCCCCCTTTATTATTATTATTAATAAAAAAATGTTAGTATCTTTGAACGTATATTTGTGTCCATGACTCACTCACGATACAACGTAAAGCTATTATATGAAAATATTAACTTAACAAAGTTTAAAAATAAACGTAAATAAAAAAAACACAAATGATAATAATTTATAAGTCAAAGTGATGTTATAGTCTGCGCGATGTTAATAGCAGTAAGTGGCGGTGACGTGTCACTAATGACAACAGTTGATTTACTTTTCTGCAGCACTGCTTGCAAATTCTTGAAGGTAATTTGCGAGAAAACTATTGACTGATAAAGGAATAACTGTTTTGAAGCCGACTATAAGCAACTTCGCTAATATCCGCTTCCGTTTTGATTTACTGCGCATGCGTAGTAAGGAGAAACGGAAGTGGATGGGACCGAAATTGCTTATAGTCGGCCTCAAAACCGTTGTTCCTTTACTAGTCAATACATGCATAAATTGAACGCCTACCGCAGATTTTTTTTTTTTTTTTTTTTTCACTGAACGAGAATGTTCAGAAACCCTGCGTGTTTTAAGTTTGTGCGGGTGGGTTCATCCAAAACGTGTCCACCACAGCCTAACAAACATCCCGGCATTCACCATATCAGACTGAGGAAACCGTGGAAACGCTCAGTCCAGATGGTCAGCAAAGTTGACCTTGCATCCCTAAGCTTCAAGCTCCTTGCCATCGCCAGCAGGTCGTTGACTGGTATCAAACCCGCGACTCAAACCTCTTGCACTCAAGTCTACCGCGTGAACCATGGAGTCAGTTTTGACACATTAGCAAAAAATATAAACAATCAAACGAGAGGCAAAGGTTTGTGCGGCTGTTGTGGAGCGAGGTAATTTTATTTCTTCCTGGGCGAGACACGGTCAGCAGTGGCGAGCACGTTACTTTTGGCGAGGTGAGTTAGACTCTAATTATGGAAATCAAGCGAGTAGAGAGAGAGCCGCCTGCCTGCTATAGCTTCATTCCAAAATCAAGACTATGCTCATTCTTTTTGTCGTGTTTTTAATACAAATGAGAGAGAGAGAATGTGTCGCGGATCGGTGATGCTAAAATTAACCTATATATTCTAACTAACTCTAATGCTATGCACACAAAACACTTTAGTAAAATACCTTTTTCTCTCTCTGTGTACTAACTTACAATTTAATTATCAATTATTTTAATTGAATTTGAACCTCTTTTCTTTACAAAAACAGATATAAAGCCTGAACATATCAATGTTATAAGGCATTGTTACTTTATACTAGTTTACATACATATTACTTAAGCATTATATTACTAATGCTAAAAATTACGTAAAATCAACATTGAAATAATATACTTTTATATAAGTAGTTGAAACACGGGCAAAAATAAATACGTAATAATTATTCTAGATCATTTTGAATACATTTTGTTCGATACAGCACAATCTATGCTAAATAAAGCATAAATATTTTATTTTAATTATGTTGTTATTCAAAATCATTTATGCTTTAATGACATAAATAACATAAATGTGGTATAAATTACGTGCTTTCTTCGTCCCGTGTATAAACAATCTTCATTTTGTATTATTTTGAATTGTTGGTTAGTTAATTCTTTAACTCGCAGTCTAGCAAGTTTCAAAAGCTGCTGCAAGGCCAATGCAATCTCATATAAACATACAAATATTACAGTACAGCTCAGTACAGTATAGCAACTGGAGTATGATATGTCATATACACATACAAATATTACAGTATAGTATAGCAACTGTAGAACAATATGATGTTGATGTTTTCTCATTAGCGAGCGCGAGTCCCCCGCGAGGGAGTCGCCGCGACAAATGTGAAACATCACGATGCCACAATTACAACAACGAGTGCAAGTGTTGATTACGTCTCTCTTTCTCTCTCTCTCTCTCTCTCTCTCTCTCTCTCTCTCTCTCTCTCTCTGTGTTTGTGTTTGTGTGTGTTTATTACGCCGGAGTCCCAGGCCAGAGACGCTATAGAGTAATGTGACTACGAGGTGAACTTTGCAAGTGCACTGCACGTAGCACGTAACTGTAGGTCGTATAGTCATCATAGGCAATGAGGATGTAATATTATTTCATATTCTAATACAAGCTATTGACCTGAATCGATTGATATGCGAATTTCTGATTTTTAGGTTCATAATAAAGTATTTTTAATTATTTTTTTTATATTTGCGAAAGAACGTCGCGGTTAGTATTTTTTTTTTACTGTGCACACGCATGCATATAAGTTGCCGACCGTGATTTTATATTTTGTTTTTCAAAAATTATTTTCAAGTACGAAATAGACTTAAAAATTAGAAATTCACGTATTCATCGATTTAGGACAATGCGCTCTTTTAGAACATAAAATAAAATTACCCTGCATTTTTTATTTCTTTTCAAGTCTGCAGATAAATTATGAGAATCGACTCTGTGATTTTTTTTTTTTTTTTTTTTTTTTTTTTTTTTTTTGCCTGCCATATTGTGCTACACCAATCCCAGTCCCAGTCAAGACATTGTCTTATCGACAGGTAAGGACTTTCCAAATTAATGGAAAAGCACACACGGGCCGGCCACGGCCTCAGTACACAGCCCAGCATTCACCATGACAGCCTAGAGAAACCGTGGAAACATCTAGGCAGGCTGGTCGGTGCAATCACATCAATCATGCACCTCTCGAATGCTGTGCATCGTCATGAAATGTATGTAACACATGCATCTTGCAACGTGTTGTGCTCTCACACTTCACGTACGCACCCAGCAGTGGCTCGAACCTATACTCGGTGAGGAGTACACAGTTAGGAGTCAGCTGCCTTCACCACTCGGCCATACCAGCTCGGTCACAATAACATAGTATTGTTTTATGGACAATGTTCCTTTATGTTAACAGGCAGGCAGGTAATATTCAGCCGCACTCAGCCAGTTTAACGACTCTACAAACTTTGGTTTTAAAATTATTTTTGTGATAAACACACAAAAATAAAAGTACATAGGTATTTTTTGTTTTTACATACAGTGCTGCTCATATAAAAAATTATGTTGGTTATAAAAATAAAAACGACCGCGACTCTCTCTATTAATATTAAAAACATCATTACTGCGGTCGTTGGCTAAGCCTCATTAATATATATACTTTTTAATATAATAATTATAATCTGTCGTCACATTGCAGTTCTAGGGACGGCCATTTCACGTAACATATGCGACATTTGCACGTCACGCAAATGTACCGACATTTTTTAGCCGTTGCACAAAAATAGTAGTTATTTTGTAATATAGAATATGAACAATAATTTTTTCTTTGTGATTGCGTGTGTTATTATGTTGACTGGTTACTGATATAATATACAAATATTAAGAGTCAGTAATTAACAATGTCTCGGCTACTGGACACTGATATAATAAACAAATATTAAAGGCATAGAAAACATAAAACAACAAGTTCGTTTTAATCATTAAACACAAAATGGGATCTACAAAACTAATGATAATTTTTACCAGAATGTTAGCCCCACAAGAGAGCGTGAAAAAACTATAAAGTATGCAATTTGCGCGAGTATTTCTGATTATGACGTCAGAAACAGCCAAAAACTAGTATGAAAATGTGCGGGTTGCATAAATCGCAATTTTCTGCGATCACTGCTACGGAGCTACAGTTGGATTTTGAGACCAATTAATGTTATTTATGTAAATCCCATCAAGTGTTTTGTGATATAAATGCTTATGATTTCATGTTAATTGTCTATGCCTTAAAGAGTCAGTAATTAACCATGTCTAGGCTACTGGACACTGGCAGTGATGACGCCACGCCACGATATTTTGGGCAGTGTCCAAGTCGTGTAGCCAGCTGATGACAAGTCCCAAGCTTGATATATATTATTACATACGTCCAATATCAAACACATAGACCCAGCCTACATAACTTGTTAGCATTGGATTGACTTCAGATTGCACTTCGACGCCATATGTGAGCACAAACTAGCATTGATAAGCTTATAATTAGAAAAAATGTCATGTTTCGAAAATTAAAAAAAAAAATGTAACAACTACTCTTACATTTATTTATATACCTATAGTTTTTTTTAAAATGAGCTTTTCACAGATATAAAAAAGGAAGTAAAATGACAAATATACAAATTAATTTCTCTGCAAAGATGACTAAAAATTATGTTTGTTTGCCCTTTGCAGAGCTTAGTTCGTTCTAAATATTGTTTTTTACTACTGCACACTTATACTTTAGTATTTTATACCGAAGTTAGTCTGAAAGTAGTATGTAGTATTAGTAAATAAGTAAGATTACTGAGCTAAGTGTGGCCAACCCTACCCGCCTCTCTCTCTCTCTCTCTCTCTCTCTCTCTCTCTCTCTCTCTCTCCACATACATATATACTTACTGTACATACAGTAAGTGCTGTAATTAGACGTGTCAGTATAAGAAAAGAACCTGTTCTCTCCAATCAAATGCAAATTATATCCAAAGTGACGGGCTTACAATTTTAAATATAAAAATTAAGAAGTATATTCAGGCTTGAGCTTCATATTACTCTATATTATTATTATTATATTACTCATAATATAAATTATTACTAAGAGATCTGCGCATATTACACAAAAACTGGACGACAACAACATTATAATGTATAAACAAAATATATTGTGCAGTCATTTAACTAAGAAATTAATTTCTATTGGAATATGGAAATAACGTGTATTAAGATAGAGTTTTGCGTCAGCTGAAATCTCCATCTGATTGCATTGATTGGCCATAAGACAATAGAAATCAAAATTTAAGTAAAATGCACCAAACATACAACAATTATTACAAATATTATTACCAGTATTATAAGAACATTATAATATGTAAAGTAAAATATATGTAGACATATATACACCTGCAACCCGCAATCGTTCCTTATAGCTTTAGACATTATTACAGTGTATTATTGTTTACTTTTTTTATTGAAAGCTTGTGGGAAATTAAAATAGCATATTTACTATAGGGTGTGTGCGCATGACGTCATATATATACTGAATACTTTTCGATGCTCTACTTAATCAATGAATAACATTGCCCAGCATAGGACAATCGTAATTTTTGGCTATTTTCTATGGAAAATTAGCTATTATTTTTTTGTTAATATTATTTTTCTTGCATATTTGAAAAAGTAATTCAACCTGTTAACAGCATCAATGCTCTCAAAAATATCGCGAGGTATTTTTAAACTGGCAAAATGAGTTTTTTTTTCCCATACTGGCCAATGCTATTTAGTATTCACTTATGACGTCAACTTTAACTTGAATGAAACCACACACTATTGAGTGACATCGCAATCACATTTCAAACTTTGTCTCGCGTCTATAACCAAGCATAACACATTATAAACATACTGGCACTCAATGTGCATAACTGCAATTACTTGTTAAAGATAAACACTTTTGAGTTTTTATGAGCAGCTAAAATAGTGCATTTTAGTAATTTATTAACAATATAAGTTGTTTTCAGTTTGTTGGGGCTATTTTAAGTTAAAATAGCCAATAATAATTAAAATTAATAATAATAATTGTAACATAGTGACCCGAACCTTAACTATTTTAGCATAGAATATGTTATATGTATACCGACTGCTGGCGCCACGCCCACCTTGATTTTTAAGTCTAACGCGCCGCTTATCACAGACAAAAAAATAAGACTATCATAGCGCGCATTTAGCCTTCAAATTATAGAACAAGAGAAAAATTACTTGTTGTATAATTCGCAAGATATAATGAAGAAAATTATCCAACAAAAGTGCGTAGGCAAAGGCAGAAGGTAGGGAAATATTATAATTTACTAGTTTAAGGTATATTTTATCGACTCATGCTATTGTCAAAGCAATTATATAGTATTTTTATTCAATAAAGTTGTATTAAAATAATTGCTTCGACAATACATGAATCTTACGTGCGAACTTCTTTTGCACGCAACTTATGAATAATTATCATTTAAGTAAAATATAAATAATACAACATAAGCGCGGATCAATTTTGCGGGATAATAACGATTTATTAAATAATCATATAAACGGGTGGGAGTTGGTTCAATCATGAAATAAGTATTTTTTGATATATATAGTTTTTTGGGACAAAAGGATTTACATAATATCCCGTTAGGCGTCGCCGCAAGCAACAAATGCAGCGCTTGCGCACAACCCCGAGGGCAGTTAACAAAAAGGAGGAACACCGAAGAAAAAGGCGCAGTCAGTCCAGGTTATTCGAACATGAAGCTTCTCTCTTGAGTTGTGACATACGAATAACTTGGGTTGAGTGCCTTTTTGGGACTTAGAGTCTTGAGCAATATTATTACTTGCGACTTGAAAGTTATTGGGGGTCACGCTGCAGACGGACGAGAAGACATTACGTCTCACGAAAGTACGCAGCATAGGACATCTCGTAAACGGACGCAGAGTAATCTATGAAAGTTAGCGAGATTTAGGGAGTAAAATCATCAGTTATTGGGGGTCACGCTGCAGACGGACGAGAAGACATTGCGTCTCACGAAAGTACGCAGCATAGGACATCTCGTAAACGGACGCAGAGCGATCTATGAAAGTTAGCGAGATTTAGGGAGTAAAATCATCAGTTATTGGGGGTCGCGCTGCAGACGGACGAGAAGACATTGCGTCTCACGAAAGTCCGCAGCATAGAACATCTCGTAAACGGACGCAGAGAAATCTATGAAAGTTAGCGAGATTTAGGAAAAAATAATCAGAGACTTGCTATATTCACGTGGGTTGATTACCATATAGCCAAATTAGTTTCCATTTCTATAAAGCGAATTCATTCAGGTAGTTTTGTCATTCAATAATAAACAGTTTTAGAGCAAAAATTGATCCCGCTTATCTTTTAAAATTAGCACTTTAATTTTATTTTATTATTTCAATTTTAACAATATTATTCTTAAAATTTCATAATAAAAGATAGTAATTTTTATTGACCGGTACTAATATTTCCACTGACTTAAGACGAGACTGAAGATAATTACAATTGATTAAGTGCAAATATTTTAAGTGCCTATATAGTTCATAAGCAAGATTTTGCATAGATTTAGCATTATAGAATACTATAAAAAATACATAGTTTCTTTTACAAATTTTGTATAACATAAAAAAATTAGGAACAATTTTTTTGCGAATATATCTATTATTGGAGTATACTTAAACAAATTGTAACTTTGATATGTTCTTTAAAAAAAAAACAATAAACTATTTTTTTCGGTAAAAATAATAATAAATTATTATTTTATTTCATCATTAAAAACTACCCTAGACTAACATTGAACCCAGAGGTTTATATTATATAGCTTGAGTCAGACCGGGTGGACATTAGACGTCTCCCCGCACCATAAGTTATATAGGAATTTAGCTATATAGCAGCTAGGTAAGGCTCAGGCTAGATGTACTCGCCGTGAATAGGTCCAGCTTTACATATTATATCATTCATAGGTAAAAATTCCAACAGGCCAGCATAAGAAAGCTGATAAATAAAGTCAGGGCTTGTCGCGGCTTGTTACAAGTGGGGGCCTGTCCGGGATTAAATCAGCTTTCAATCACATTGCGATTTACGAAAACCGCATAATTTTAGCTGTTTAATTAAGCGTAAAAATTCAATTATTTTTAATCTCCTCCTTCTCTCTCTCGAGTAGTAAGTAAAAGAGAGTCCCGGCACAGTATATTTCAGATAACATAATAGCTTTTTCTTGCATATTATAGTTATATATTCGTAATAAATCCATATTACATTCAAATATCGCGATTTAACAAAAATTTGTTTTTTTTACATAGGCAACTCAAAATTTATTTGCACTTACGCCATATTGTAAAAAACATATTATAATTAATTTTGATTTATTTTACTTACATTGGACTGACAAAACTACCGAAAGTAACCTTTATAAATTTGCGCGAATTTTTTAAGTTTTACGCGAAATTTCGCAACGCAAAAAGTGCATAAAATGGCTCATACTGGCAAATCAACTCCCGGGGATGAGTTTATGTTCCCTCATCGCCGCGGCGCACGTCAGAGAAGCCCCAGCGCTGAAAGAAACCAATTTGAGCGTGATATTGGTCAATGGGCGGCCGCTCATAGTTCAAGTAACACACCAGTTGAGTCGACCAGACGGTTGACCCCATGGGGCAAAAACCTCGACCCTCGAACTGAAGTCTCCACATTGCGGAGCCACAGCGCTGATAGAACAGAGACAGGTGCTATACACCGCACAAATCAAGCCGAGGCACCATTGGCTGAAACACCCACACTCGCTCAATGGTATCGAGATCATAGTGGCAGACCGCCGAGAGAGAGGTCTCAGCGAAACACTAATTCACTTGAATCAACTAGCGTTTTGTTGAAGGATCTGTCAACACTCGTAACCAAGCTAGGGGCAATACTCCAGCCAGGCACCGAAGCAACACAGCACACCACTCCCCAACGTACAATTAAACATGTGGGGACCAACCAAGAAGTCAATGCAAAGACCTCAGAGTCTGACAGTACGGAGTACCATGAGCCGCCTGAGACACTGGGACAATGTGCGATGGGGCAGGAAAATACGCCAGACCAGTTCAGCACTACAGCGGCAGCAAATGAAACTCATCGCACTGACCCTACTTTGGAGAGTAGAGAACAGTCACTCTGGGAGGAAATACAACAACTCAGACTAGAAAGAGATGAAGCAAAACGCGAAGCAAATGCCGCACGTAGAGAGGCAAGGAACAGGCAACCAGCTCCACAAGGTTTTACACCTCAAGCCTCTAACATGAGTGGCCAAGTAAGAAACATGGCACACTACACAAAGCAAATAAAAATGCCTACTTACAGAGGAAACAGAGACACTATGTCTGTGCAGAGATTTCTCTTTGACTTCGAGCGATATGCCGATGTGAATGGAGGTGACAGAGATGAAGCATTGTCTCTCGTCATGCATGAAGCATTACAAGATGATGCCAAAATATTCTGGGACTTCTATCGCAAGAGATACCCCATGAAGTGGAGTACATTCTCAGATGAATTTAAAAGATATTTCACAGGTGACTACATCAGAAATGTCAAGAGAGAAATGGAGAATCGCTACCAAGCGCAAGGCGAAACCCTCTCTCAGTACATTATGGTCATTGACGAATATTTTAACATAGCAAACCCGCAAGCGCAAGATCACGTGCGAGTAGAGGATATAAAAGACAAGGCGTTACCTGAATATCAGCCGTATCTACGTGACTATTATCCCACGCTACGTGACTTTGCTGAACACGCTGTCAAAATTGATGACAGAATAAGAAGGATGAAGAGACCTCCAAAACAGGCAACAGCAGAGCAGAGTGTGGAACCGACACTTGCATTCAATCCACATGGACGCTCAAGACCAAGAGAACGCTTCGAAACAACAGAAAGGGGCAGGGAGAGATCACGCAGTTCTTCATATTTCACTTCAACAAGTGATAAAGAAACAAAGGAGGGTCATAACGGAGATACCTCCATATCTGACCGGAGAGTTACCATAGTAACACCAAGCGAACAAGACAACTCAGAGCGATCTTCTGAGAGGAAACCTCGCGATTACAGCAGAGAGAGGTATTACAATGACAGGGCTTGGACCCGCAGTCGTGAGAATAGAGAGCCAACACACAGCCGTGAACCAAGTACCGAGTCTCAGCACAGACGCAGCCAGTCATATGACCGTGAGAGGCGCTGGAAACGTGAAGACTCGCGAGATAGACGCAGCTCAAGTGATGAGAAAAATGAAACTAAGGAGACTAAAGAAAACTTATGCTTTTACTGCAAAAGTAACTTGCATTGGAAAAGAGATTGACCTAAGAGAGCGAGAGACATAGCTGCTAAAAGGTCAGAAAGTCCCAAGCGTCCAGACAGTCCAAAAAACGGGAATGCGAATCCCTCTCGCAATTAGAAAAGGGGGATTCGAGAACCACTCACGACAAAGGGAAAGGCATAGAAACCGCGTCTGCTTGCGAAAAAACAACAGTACATTGCATGGGGGTAACCCAAAGACCGCAAGCAGACCAAACATCTACCGATGACTCTTCCAAAGAGATACCACCATATGAACCCAGCTTGAAAATTAAAATTGCTGATGAGACATATGATGCCTTATTAGATAGTGGATCTTCGGACAGCATTATATCCGGAGAACTCGCTAAAATACTGGAGACAAAGGGCATCAAACTCCAGGGGACAAATAAAACAATTAAATTACCTGAAGGAAAGTCCACAATTACGGGGGCAGTTTCTTGCTCAATATCGTGGATAAATGGCAGCGTGGAACAGCTGCTACTGGTGTTGCCAAATCTAAGCAGAAAAATTATCTTAGGGCGTAATTTTCTTAAGAGCGCAAAAATGGATTTGGTGATTTCACAAAATGGATGGTGTTATTCACACAACCCAGCAAAGATATACACATTCGACAACACGCAGAACACTTCATTGTACAATATTGACGCTGCAAAATACTCTGAGGAGATTTGCGCAAACATTGAAGCACCACCAGGAGTTAAAGAGCAGTTTGAGAAACTTGTTGTTGAGTTCCACAATAAAGGACTTTTTTCTGAAGCCCCTGGTCTAGTGGACAGCATTGAACATGAGATAGATGTTGGCGACGCGCCAGGCTACATCGCTCCCCAACGACCTTGGAACGAAAGCTCTAGAGATATTCTCGATGAATTACTCGATAAGTTCTTGAGTTTTGACGCCATAGAGCAAGAAGAGGGACCTATTCGTTTTGCATGCATGCCCGTGCTGGTACGCAAGAAAAACAACAAACCAGATGGAGCCCCAAACTGGAGATTATGTATAAATTATAAACCCGTAAATTTACATACAAAAAACAATAAATATATCATGCCAAGGATCGACTTTATCCTGTCAGTACTAGGAAAGGCAAAAATATTTACCACTCTTGACCTCAGCCAAGGATACTTACAAATAAAGGTAAAGAAAGAATGTAGACATTTAACAAGCTTCATTACGCCACACAGAGGCGTCTTCAGGTTCAAGAGAATGCCTTTTGGACTAACCTACTCTGGAATGACGTTCATGAGATTAATGGACAAAGTTCTAGATGGCGCTAACTATAAATACGCCGCCACATTTATTGATGATATAACGATCTATTCACCAGATGTTGCCACACACTATCATGACGTCAGAGATGTGTTCACAAGACTTCATAAAGCAGGCTTAACCGTAAACCCAAGCAAAGTCAAGTTGGGAAGAAAGGAAGTCGAGCTTTTAGGACACATCATAGGACCAGGTAAGATTAAACCATGCCCAGATAAGGTGAGGGCGATAACCGAGTATCGGCAACCACGATCAGCAAAAGATATTCAAAGATTCCTCGGGGCAGCGGGATTTTACAGAGTTTACTTGCCTAACTTCTCACAAACTGCAAAGCCGCTGACAGATCTTCTACGCAAAAACGCAAAATTCAAGTTCGGCTCTGAACAATTAAACGCCTTTGAGGAGCTGAAAAACGCTCTTACCGCAAGCACCTGCCTGGCCTTACCTGAAATGGACAAGCCATTTGAAATACATACAGATGCATCGTTAGAGGGACTAGGGGCAGTCTTAATGCAAAATGGAGATAAAGGATTACGACCCGTGGCTTTCGCCAGTCGCATTCTTCGCCCAGCAGAAAAAGCGTATTGCATCTTTGAACTGGAAGCTTTGGGGGTCATAGGGGCAGTACAGAAATTTCTTTCTTATATCCAACACACAAAGTTTGAGATCTATACTGACCAATCTGCCTTAAGGCAACTGCTGGAGTTAGAAAACCCATCAGGGCGAGTACGGAGGTGGGCCATGAGACTGATGGGGCTTGACTGCATTATTAAGCATAAAAAAGGTGTGGCTAACTACGTTGGCGACGCACTTTCAAGAGCTCCGTGCCCCCCACCTTATAAAGAGGAAAGTAACAAACTGGTTGATGAACTTCTACCCATTGATGACCCACCAATGGAGGCACGACTAAAGTTTGACGAATCAACGCAAAAGGGCATTGCCAACCATTCGTGCGAAAGATGTACATCACGTCCTGTTCATGAAGCAAAACGCGTACCACGAGCACCAAAACTTCCAACCATACCTGAGGTTAATGAAATAACAATGGAACCCACAGAGCTGCCATCATCTCGAGAAGAATGGCTGAAAGCACAACTTAAAGATCCGTCCCTTGAAGCTCTCATCACGAGGGTAGAAATGGGACAAGAACGAGACATAGAGAAGGGTTATAATGTTCACAAACACAAAATGTTAACAATGACTCGAGCAGATGGCCGTGTGCAGATTGTTGTACCACAATATCTGCGAAGGGCAGTGCTCAGAGTGAAACACGATCACATTTTAGGGTCTCATCTCGGCATAAGAAAGACAATGCACAAGATACAACAGTACTACACATGGGCAAATCTGAGGAAAGATGTTACCCAATACGTGAGGACTTGCGGGACGTGCCAAAGGGTGAAGCCGACAAATGAGTCACCTGCAGGACACATGGATAGCCGAAAGGCATCGGCTCCCGCAAAAGCACTTTATTGTGACATTTTCGGACCCCTACCAAAGAGCCTTGGTGGCGCCACTTGCGCCCTTGTTATTCTGGATGACTTTACAAAGGATCTCAAAATATATCCCATGAGAAAAGCAACAGCTAAGAAAGTGTCAGATTGCTTATATAGCTACCTAATGAACAAAGGATTCGTACAGTCAATCACAACAGACAATGGACCTCAGTTTGCTAGTAAAGTTTGGAACCTTCTTTGCAAAAGACTCGGCGCGAAAGCACGGAAAATAGTTCCATACCGGCCTTGCGGAAACAGTTCTGAGAGAACCATACGCACAATTAAGCAATGCATAAAAGCATATGCAAAGCAGCACGGAGACTGGGCAAAACATCTCGAGGAAATCGAGTTTGGGATTCGAACTGCTGTCAATGAAAGCACTGGGTTCACACCAGCAATGCTAACATATGGACGAGAGTTTCTCACGCCGTTTGAAGTCGGAATTGATTGTAGCCACGACGAAGAAGATCAAGAATACGATGACTTCGTAAGCGATCGAGTGCTCAAGTTCAAGGAACTTTATCGAAAGGTAAACGAGAACATAGCAAATTCTACGAGAAAGCAATCACAAGGCTATAACAGAGGGAGGCGCCAACATGGTTTCCAGGTTAACGATCTCGTCCTCAAACGCTCGCATCACCTCAGTGACGCGGCAAAAGGAACCGTTGGCAACCTCTACCATAAATTTGAAGGCCCATTTCGCCTGACCAATAGAATTGGCCATAATGTGTTTACATTAGAAACACTCGAAGGTAAAGCGATTGGACCTCATAACGTGGATCAACTGAAGATCTATAAAGATCCACCTGATTGGGCTGTCGAACCGACAAGTTCTATGAATAAACAACAAGACAGCGCAGTGACTACAGTGGTTTCCGACCAAGATCGAATTAACCTAAGTGACGACCCAGATTGGCCAAACCAAGCGCTTGCACAGTTATTTAACCGCGATGAACCAGTAGTTCAAATACCTGACGGGCCGCGCGTTGACATAACGTTGACACAAAGACCGAAAAGGGAAAGAAAATTACCCTCAAAACTCGGTGGATATGAGTTGTATTTCATAGATTATGTACCCACTTTTTGTTACAGCCCAACGATAGGGAAAAGCACAAAGGAGATAGCTGCGGCAATCCTCAAGAAGAGCCCCATTGTTACTCCCCAATATCGTGCGGCAGAAAAGGCAGCCAGGGAGGCAGGTGCGAAAATAGCAGAGACTACATCACCACTTGAAAAACCAGCCAAGTCTAATGATAATCAACCGGAAATGCCAACGAAGGCAAAGCGTAAGAAAGTCACAAAGTCAAAAGAATTTGTCAGCTCTGACTCGAGCGAAATCGAAGATGAAGCCAAAAAATTGCCAACACAGACCGTAGGGATCTCATTACAAGAGGGGGGACCTCGCAAAATACAACCCATGGAATGTGAAAAAGAGAAAATATCCTCTGACATAACAATGACGATAGATGAAGAAAACACGCTGCTAGCTGACGGAGATGATGAAAGATTGTCTATCGAACCAGACGACAGCCTTGAGACGCTTGAGGGTCGCGAGAGCTCAGTGAACCCCCAGAACACTACAAAGGAGCCGACGCCATCCAGGGAGGCCGCACAAGGTGTTGCAAAAGGCAACCAACAAGAAACGGTGACTGAACGTCTGAGATCTGTTGTCGTTCAGGCAGCGAAGACCTTTGCTCCAAAGGAACATAACTCTCGTCAGAAAAGAGCCCAAGAGTACCAGGTGGCAAGCATAGCCGTTACACCAAAACGCTGCATTAATATCGAGCGCCAAACTGCCATCAATGACGCTCGAAAGAAACTCAATGAACTTAGGCGTGATGGGTTCAAAGCTCCAACAACGAGAAAGGTTAAAGTTTCAAACTCAAGCCATGGCACACGTGAGAAAGCTAAAGTCACCATAAACCCATTAAGTAAGGAGCAGGTTCCAGCCCAACCTACCAAGGAAAATCCGCGAGCTCCATATAAACAAACATCTTACACTTACGACTATACACCGTCGTTGTTGGGTAATGTATACAATGATGCTACCCGTATACTTGGATTAAATATTCCCAAGGGCATGCAGAGAGGGCAAGGTTCCTGTACGGAAGAAAAGGAAACTAGGGAGTATTCAAGAGGTAAGGTAACTCTGAATATAGCTTCCAAAGATACCACACCGTCGACCGAAGTCACAAAAAGCAAATCCAAGGAGGCAGGAGGAAAGAAAGCTACCACCTGTGCTGAAAGTCTTACTCCGGGTACTTTCGTTCTGGGAAAAAAGAAGACCGATAAAGAAACAGACGCTAAAACACCCAATCAAACTACATCAGCAAATCATGAACCATATGACCCAACCAAACCTGAAATTGTAGAACCACAGCGTCTAACAATATCTCAATCGGTACACCACCTGCTCATGCGTAAGAAAGACGAGGAACTTCAGAAGGTTTTGACCCAATACCACCTCATTGGTGAGCACAACGTGTTGTTGGCACAATATAGCAAGGCTTATGCTGATTGTGACGAGCAGAGACGTAAAAGGATAGCAGAAAAACGTCAGCGCCGAAAGAGGGAAAGGGAAGCAGCTGGAAAGCCAAAAAACCGGAAGCACGTCAAGAAGCCTCGTAAACATTCATAATGATTGAGAAACGAAAGGAAAATACCGACTTACGCAAGAACACGGACATGAGATTAGCAGCAAGTGTAAAATTCAAGACTTCAACAAAGACTTTAATATTCACTTGTTTTAAGGGGAGGGTAATGTAACATAGTGACCCGAACCTTAACTATTTTAGCATAGAATATGTTATATGTATACCGACTGCTGGCGCCACGCCCACCTTGATTTTTAAGTCTAACGCGCCGCTTATCACAGACAAAAAAATAAGACTATCATAGCGCGCATTTAGCCTTCAAATTATAGAACAAGAGAAAAATTACTTGTTGTATAATTCGCAAGATATAATGAAGAAAATTATCCAACAAAAGTGCGTAGGCAAAGGCAGAAGGTAGGGAAATATTATAATTTACTAGTTTAAGGTATATTTTATCGACTCATGCTATTGTCAAAGCAATTATATAGTATTTTTATTCAATAAAGTTGTATTAAAATAATTGCTTCGACAATACATGAATCTTACGTGCGAACTTCTTTTGCACGCAACTTATGAATAATTATCATTTAAGTAAAATATAAATAATACAACATAAGCGCGGATCAATTTTGCGGGATAATAACGATTTATTAAATAATCATATAAACGGGTGGGAGTTGGTTCAATCATGAAATAAGTATTTTTTGATATATATAGTTTTTTGGGACAAAAGGATTTACATAATATCCCGTTAGGCGTCGCCGCAAGCAACAAATGCAGCGCTTGCGCACAACCCCGAGGGCAGTTAACAAAAAGGAGGAACACCGAAGAAAAAGGCGCAGTCAGTCCAGGTTATTCGAACATGAAGCTTCTCTCTTGAGTTGTGACATACGAATAACTTGGGTTGAGTGCCTTTTTGGGACTTAGAGTCTTGAGCAATATTATTACTTGCGACTTGAAAGTTATTGGGGGTCACGCTGCAGACGGACGAGAAGACATTACGTCTCACGAAAGTACGCAGCATAGGACATCTCGTAAACGGACGCAGAGTAATCTATGAAAGTTAGCGAGATTTAGGGAGTAAAATCATCAGTTATTGGGGGTCACGCTGCAGACGGACGAGAAGACATTGCGTCTCACGAAAGTACGCAGCATAGGACATCTCGTAAACGGACGCAGAGCGATCTATGAAAGTTAGCGAGATTTAGGGAGTAAAATCATCAGTTATTGGGGGTCGCGCTGCAGACGGACGAGAAGACATTGCGTCTCACGAAAGTCCGCAGCATAGAACATCTCGTAAACGGACGCAGAGAAATCTATGAAAGTTAGCGAGATTTAGGAAAAAATAATCAGAGACTTGCTATATTCACGTGGGTTGATTACCATATAGCCAAATTAGTTTCCATTTCTATAAAGCGAATTCATTCAGGTAGTTTTGTCATTCAATAATAAACAGTTTTAGAGCAAAAATTGATCCCGCTTATCTTTTAAAATTAGCACTTTAATTTTATTTTATTATTTCAATTTTAACAATATTATTCTTAAAATTTCATAATAAAAGATAGTAATTTTTATTGACCGGTACTAATATTTCCACTGACTTAAGACGAGACTGAAGATAATTACAATTGATTAAGTGCAAATATTTTAAGTGCCTATATAGTTCATAAGCAAGATTTTGCATAGATTTAGCATTATAGAATACTATAAAAAATACATAGTTTCTTTTACAAATTTTGTATAACATAAAAAAATTAGGAACAATTTTTTTGCGAATATATCTATTATTGGAGTATACTTAAACAAATTGTAACTTTGATATGTTCTTTAAAAAAAAAACAATAAACTATTTTTTTCGGTAAAAATAATAATAAATTATTATTTTATTTCATCATTAAAAACTACCCTAGACTAACATTGAACCCAGAGGTTTATATTATATAGCTTGAGTCAGACCGGGTGGACATTAGACGTCTCCCCGCACCATAAGTTATATAGGAATTTAGCTATATAGCAGCTAGGTAAGGCTCAGGCTAGATGTACTCGCCGTGAATAGGTCCAGCTTTACATATTATATCATTCATAGGTAAAAATTCCAACAGGCCAGCATAAGAAAGCTGATAAATAAAGTCAGGGCTTGTCGCGGCTTGTTACATAATTAATAGCCAGTTAATAATTTGCTCAACTGCATTATTTTAGCTGCTCATAATAACTGAAACATGTCTACCTCAAATAAGTTAGGATTCGTAACTGAAGTAATGCACTTATTTTTATGAGTGATGTCTTTAGTTTTTTTAGTTTTATTATTTGACGTTGAAACATTTAGAAGTTTCAATGATATAAAATTTACATGACAATTTATAGACTTTTTACTACTTCAATTTTTACACTCGACACAAGCGCAGTATTTTATATGTATAGTTAACTAAATTTTGTAACTAATTTTATTTACAATTTTAAGCACCGATCGTTCAAATATTTTTCATCTTATAAATTTAAGAAACAAAATCGGCGTGATCTATTAAAATTCCTCCAATCATGCTAACTTATTCAGTTTAAGTTGCAATTGTAAAAATGCGTCCTCTTTTTTATTAAAATATTAATTTTGACAATGGTTGGTAATTTTATTATTATGGAGTCTTGAATGATTAACATGAAGAGCAAAATAGCATAGAACAATTACATTGCACTGAAAAAGTAAATTAAAATTTTATATTAAGAAATATAATTTATTTATTTTTCAATTTTTGTTTCTTGATATAGAAATGTGACATATCAATTTGAAGAGACAGGTAGAGAAAGAGATTAGAGAGAGAGAGAGATTGAGATTGACATGCTAACGTCCCGAGTTATGACGGTGTAAAATCAATAAAATAAGGGGAAAAGTAAGCAACATTGAGAGAGAGAGAGAGAGAGAGAGAGAGAGAGAGAGAGAGAGAGAGAGAGAGAGAGAGAGAGAGAGAGAGAGAGAGAGAGAGATGTTTACTTCTAACTATATGGACCACGGATGCTGCATGGAGAGCAAAGTTTTTAAGTATTGTTGAGAAAGAAAGAGCTCCACGTCACCTGCGCTCAACTGTCACCCTCCACTGTACATCGCTAAGTGCTCTCTGCCATGACTAAATGTACACTGCTGTACATACAAAATGTACACGTGACAGTGTTAAAAACATTCAAAAACTCGCGGTGAATTTGCAATGTTATTCTTAAGAGAAAACCATACAATGTATTTGAATAGAAAAATATATTATATCACAATTGTGTGTACGTACACTCTTGTATAAAATGTACATACAAAACATCCTCTTTCCTTAAATGTACACACGATTGCGATAGTACATATTTTAACATTAAAAAATGCGCTTAATTTGCACTGTTATTGTTTATGATAAAAATAAAATAGTAATAATAAAAAAAGACGTACTGTACACGCTCATATTACATTGCGTAAGGTACGCACAAACGAACGGTAATTCTCTAAACAGATCGTCTGTTGCTGTGCGGCGATAAAGCGAGGCTTGCTAAAATTATTTATGTTAATTTATTCGCAAAATTTGATCAGTTTTTCAACACGCAACGACAAAATACTCAAAGTCAAAGGGCACGTATTAGAAAACTTTTCTCATTTCGTTTACCTTTTTTATTATTATTATTATCATCATTGCAAAATTAAAGTAAAATTTTCTTTAAATATAATTATATAGAATTTTTCGTTCCTGGTATACTATACTTTATTTATATGAAGCAAGAAGATAGAAATTGAAAAGCTGATAACATTATTGAAAAACCATCTCTTTACATATTCAAGGCTAATATTATTCATGCATTTTTTTTCTTCCTCTTCCCCTTCATAAACTTGTAGATATTTTTTTTGCTCGTATGCCTGTGACAAATTTGCAACCACTTAACAGACGTCCTAACATCCAAGCCAAATATTAAGAAAGCTAATTAATATCAATCCGTCTTATTAAAACCCTTGTCATGTTACTTTTTTATCATTTAGAATAATAGATTGATAATTACCATACCTTATTATCCATAAATTAGACACCAACACGTTGATTTTGGATTTATTTTCACCTTGACAGTTATATCACGTATCTGACGTCACAATGTACCGATGGGGCTGTGATATGGGTAAAGAACTTGAGGGAGGGGCTTACATTGATCACGTTACCAGAGCGGTGACTGTGATTGGCGGCGGTACATTGTGACGTCAGATACGTGATATAAGTCAAAATGAAAATAAATACAAAATCAACGTGTTGGTGTCTAATTCATTGATTATAAGGTATCGTAATTATCAATCTAGTATTCTAAATGATAAAAAAAAGTAAGTTGACAAGGGCTTTAAGACAAAATAGGACCAAAATTATACCCTCATTTGTTATAATATTTTTGTTTTATCAGTAATTTTGATAGGAAAAGTGAACACATCTCTACTATACCTCAACTTAGACGGAACTGATAATTATTTTCTACTTTTAGATTTACTATCCATCTAAATACAATCCCTGAAGCCATAGACCACGCATGGAACAACATGTGCATGGAAATAAGTAACTAAAAAGTTACTTTTCAGACTTTTTTTTATAATAAATTTGTTAAGATATACAAAGTTTTTAAGATGTGCAGAGCTGCAGAGCTAACTATTTACCACTGAAGAAATAACATTTATACTAAAGGCCCGCGCAGCCGTCTTATTTTATTTAGTACTAAATTAATTTAAGAAAATAAGCCGCTGTGATTGGCTGAGAGTCGGCTCTCAGCCAATCACAGAGGCTTATTTTCTTAAATTAATTTAGTACTAAATAAAATAAAACGGCTTTGCGGGCCTTAACAAGTTACTGTTTCAACTTTTGTCAAGCAAGTTATTGGTTTGTACTGAAGAGTTACTTCTATGTAACTGCGAATTTACAAGGCATGTTATTATTGACGTATTATTATTAAAATAATTAAATACAAAGTGCAATCTACAAAACTGATGATCAATTTTACCAGAATGTAAATGTAGCCCCACCACAAGAGAGCTTGAAAATACTGTAAAGTATGCAATTTGTGTGAGTATTTCTGTTTATGACGTCAGAGACAGACAAAAATTAGTATGCAAATGTTGTGCAGGTTGCATAAATCTTAATTTTTGGATGACTGCTACGGCGTTACAGTTGTGTTTTGAGAAAAACTAAAGTTATTTATGTAAGTTCCATCAAGTGTTTTGTGATATAAATGCCCATGTTTTCTTCTGGTCTATGCCTTCAACTTAAACATTGCACAGTCACTACATAGGTATTTTGTCAGTGTAATATATTGATCTGGTATACACAAAGTATATAGACAAATACGTATATACAAATAAAGTATACAGACACAAGTAAGTAAGTTTGAATACATCGAGACGAACGGAACGTGATTTGTGCTGCACGGGGAATATGTTGTAAAAAAATAAAAGTTGGGGTAAATTAAATTGACATGGAGCGATACCAGAGCTGGGTATCAAGTAGTCTCTCTCTCTCTCTCTCTCTCTCTCTCTCTCTCTCTCTCTCTCTCTCTCTCTCTCTCTCTCTCTCTCTCTCTCTCTCTCTCTCTCTCGCAACAGGTGTTTGCTAACATACATAACAAAATCACCAGCACTCGAGAAACAAACTTGGTTTTCATTGATTCACATTATTTATTTATTTTATCTATTTATTTAATGTTCGGCGAAGTCGGGTAAAATAAAAAAATAAAAAACTCTAACATTTGCATTTGTGTCTTCAAATCGATCGTTCTCTCTTATATTACCTACTTTGTCAAATTGCAACTTTTTGTATGTACATTTCATTTGCATCTTTATTGCTGCTATACCTAAATAGTTAAGAAATAATAAAGTCGTATTAATATATAAAATAATAGTTCATGAATAAACCTGTTTTAATGCATATATTTAATTTGTAACACATTAAAAAATTATTAAAAATAAAAAATAATAATAACATCACAGTCGGGAACTTATGCATGTGAGCAAACTAAAAAGTTAATGACCATGACGTCATTTTGCGATTTTTAAAAATTAATTTAAAATACTTAATGAGCTCAAACATTAAGAATACACATATCTATCAATTTAAAAAAAAAAAAAAAAGAAAAAAGAAAGAAAAGGCAGTAAAATTGTTCCCTAAATCCTAAATGTTGTTTTTCCTCCTTGTTTAGTTTGATGTGAGATGAGATGAGCAAGATCTCTGTTGTTGACTATTTTGTGATGTTGTTTGCTGTCAGTAGAGGTGCAATGTAATAGATTATAGGAGGATATTTGACATTGCAGTCCCCAAGTACGTGATATATATATATAACCACTAATTGCTAATTAACTTTAAGACGCATCGCCTGCCTAGCCTGCATAATTAATACAATTGTTCAAGTTAATATATTAACCAAGTTAGAGGACGCACCGATGTAGTAGACAGTTTCCAATTTAGACATTTTTTGTCAACAATAACATAAAATAATACTTACTTACTTTGAAAACTTGTGTTTACTGAAAAACATGCATTGAACGCACAAGTATAAAAATTCACACTGAACTATAGCTGTTACTGTAAACAGCTTGGCTCAATAAAGATTCTTATATTCTTATATATGATGAGTACAGTACGTACTACGTACACCTAAAAATTATTATATAACCATTCATTGGTGGAGAGTAAACATTTTATGTTGAAACTCTATAGTAGTATATTTGGCATAATTATAAGGTTTACTCTCTTTGCAAATATTAGAAGTTAATGCATAAACGTGAATGTTTAGTGAGCACCTTTGAGCAGTTTTAATATTGAATAATAACTTCCTTTATTTGTTTACCGATTTAAAAGTGCGACCAACTAGAGAATAATTTTTTTTTATTATTATTATTATTTTTTACCGAAAGTCACTGAAGTATAAAAATATACCTAACGCAAGCTGGGCTGGTGACAACCTAAATATATAGCCCGACATTCACCATGACAGCCTTGAGAAACCGTGGCAACGTCTAGACAGGCTGGACTGATGTGCAATCCACGTCATGTAAACACGGCTGGCTCATGCAACGTGTTGTGCTCTCTCTCACACTTGACGTACGCACCTAGCTCGTAGAGGAGCACACCAGTCACACTTCACGGGCTGTGTGTGACTACACGGCTGGCTCATGTAACGTGTTGTGCTCTCTCTCACACTTGACGTACGCACCAGCTCGTACAGGAGCACACCAGTCACACTTCACGGGCTGTGTGTGACTACACGGCTGGCTCATGCAACGTGTTGTGCTCTCTCTCACACTTGACGTACGCACCAGCTCGTACAGGAGCACACCCGTCACACTTCACGGGCTGTGTGTGACTACACGGCTGGCTTGTGCAATGTGTTGTGTTCTCTCTCACACTTGACGTGCACACCTAGCTCGTAGAGGAGCACACTAGTCACACTTCAGCACTTCACGAGCTGTGTGTGACTGCACGACTGGTTCGAGCAACGTGTTGTGCTCTCACACTTGACGTGCGCACCTCTCAGCAGTGGTTACAACATGAGCTCATTGAGGAGCACGAGTGAGATATCTTCACGATACATTTTAACATAAAAAGAGACAAAAGTTAAGAAGTCATGATTGCCGTTAAGTACAGTATATAAGAAATAGATATTGACAGTTTAGTAAGTGGCAGAAAGAAATGTTTGTTGTTGAGATTTGAACGTCGTAGTAGCCACGTCAGGCCAGGCCTAGCCGGGTCACGTCCTTACTTTTCTCTGGCATGAGTGCTCCGCTCTCTCTCTCTCTCTCTCTCTACTAAGAGGCTTGTCGCACGACTTACTAACAGCTCGTCACATTCTCTTACTTAGCCGAGCAGTCAGCAAACATCAAGTCAAAAACCACGCAAAGCCTCACAAAGTCACTCACGCTTCTGCTAAAATATATCGAGTGTATACAACACTTTTCGAATTAAAAATGTTCTCCGTGCTAAATTTTTTGATGGCTACCAACCCCCCCCCCCTCCTTCACTATTTAGGTTTAGCCTGAGAACACAGTATGCATGGGCATGGACAAGACATATTTATACAACTAACTATAGGTTAATTAACTGACAATATATATTTTATATATATATTTATATATAGAGGTCAATCAAATATCTCGTCTTCACATTTTTGTTCCAGCTTTCTGACGAAATCTTTCACTTTAATGAAAATTTATCCTCGTTCTTTTTTTAAATCTATTAAATTAAGAATAAAATAAAATGTTTTGTGTTTATGGCGTTCTAACCATTGTGACTGCCAAGCGCTCTGCCTCTCTCTCTCTCTCTCTCACACACACACACACACACACACACACACACACACACACACACACACACACACACACACACACACACACACAACACAAACACAAACACAAACACACATTAGCCTTACACGCACAGAAAAATTCAATCACGTAGTTTATGCTACATTTATGTCATTATAGCATAAATGTTGCTAAGTTGAAACAGCATAAATTAAGCGTTATAAAATACAATATTTACGCCGTGGTTGTTATACTATGTTGATGACCGAATTTTTAAAAAAATTCAAAAAAATTAAGTTATTCACCTCCATTTATATCAGTTAGCATAACTATTAATTCTAAGCTTTTTAGAAGAGAAGTATCAATTTTTTATAAACATAACGTAGAATGTGAAGCAAAAAGCTTAACTACCAAACTTGCAGCCGTAATTGTAATTAATCTCTAAATCAGATATTGCTGAAAATGGATAACATTTTTATTTATTTATTTATTTTTAATTTATTTATTTGAATCACGTAATACGTATATTTATTTTTGCCACTGCGTATGTCTTTTTATTTTGAATGTTACGTTAACTTGATTTTAGCGAGCTTTTAAGAAAGCTACGGCACTGAGGTCACAAATATTTAATTGAAGAATATTAGACACACAATAAAATGTACTAATTTAACATTGTAGAAGCCTCTTCTTAGCGTGTTTGTCAGAAAACTACTGTACTGAGGTCACAAATATTTAAATGTGGAATGCTGGACATACTTAATTTTGTGTTTTAATGTAATGTGTATTTTTGAACGCCAATAAAAACCATTGAACGAAGTATATTTTTTTTAAGGTGTACCCCAATCGTGATTCTCAAAAACAGAACGAAGATTGTGTTTTATTTAAATAAATTTATTTGTTTGTTTTAAAATAAATTTATTGTTGTAGAATGACATGAGTTCAGTTCAGAAGTTTTTGGCAACGAGGGAAATTGTCAGCTTGGAGTGGAGAGCATTTTGTGTCTAGCTAAACAATCGAGAGAGAGAGAGAGAGAGACGGCATTATTTCTCGTCACCTTGGTAGAAAATTTAAATTTTTTTGTGTTTCTTGTGATCTAGCTGTTGGCATGTATTATAACCACACAGCACACGTGCTCTCTCTCTCTCTCTCTGTCTCTCTCTCTCTCCCAGTTTTAATTATAGTCCCCACATCAGAACCTTGAAAAAAAAAGATATTATTTTATTTTGCTTTTGTTTTGTAGTAAATGAATATCTTTGGCACGAGTTTCTATACACCACCTAAAAATTACATATCTTTATTTCGATGTTTTTACGTTAAAGATTTATATTGCTATAACTTATCAACTCAAATTGTTATGAGTTTATTTCATAATGTGTCACTTTTTGTTGTCGCTATTGTTGTATGGCTGCCTCAGAGCTAATTTTGTTCTAGCTCGTCTGCTGCTTTATTTCATCACAAATTAGGAACTTATATTTAAGATTGAAAAAAAAAAAAAAAAGGTATTTAAAAAATCCTAGTTTTTATTTTTTTATAAATTCGTTGCTTGTTAAATGGATGTTACTGCTGGTATAGGTCGGTGACTCAAGTAAACATTTTTGTCAATACATTAATCATTTTTGACGCAAGACTATAGGGTGTAAGCATTCAGGTTAAAGTTGACGCCATGTTGGATCACTCAATAACATGGGCCGGTGGAGGAAAATGACTAATTTTTGACAGTATAAAAATACGAAGCAATATTTTTAAAAGCATTGCGGATGCTGTTAATAATTTCAATTAGTATCTCAAGTATGCTAGAAAAATAACAACAAAAAATTTAACCGATTTCCCTAAGAAAATAGCTAAAAACGACGTTTGTTCTATATGCTATGTGCTATATTACTATAGTATGGCATAGAAGCGCATTCAGTATGATGTCATGCGGATACACCCTATAGAAAGTAATAGTAAATGTGGTCTCGTGATATCAAACTCTCCGAGTATGCACATCCTATACAATACATATTGCCTATCACGCTACGCCAATCACGTCTATTAAACACCTCTTTTCACAAAAAATGATACGTAAGTACATACTATAGTGCGTGTACGCATGACGTCATTCTGAGTGCTTTTTGATGCTCTTCTTGAGCAATGAATAACATTGCTCAGCATAGGACAAACGTAGTTCTTAGCTATTTTCTTTGGAAATTAGCTATTTTTTAGTCATTATTATTTTTCTTGCATGCTTGAGGTAATAATTCAACCTGTTAACAACATCAATGCTCTCAAAAATATTGCGAATTATTTTTAAACTGGCAAAATGTGCCATTTTCCTATACCAGCCAATGTTATTTAGTAGTACTCACTTATGACGTCGACTTTAACATGAATGAAACCACCCTATAGCATGGATAAACGAAGCAGTTTTAGTGGGAGGAACTGTACTGTATATGATAAAAATAAGGAACTCAAACGACAAGACTTAATTAAGCCTGAATGATTATCTTATATCGCAATTATTGGCAGAGCTGCTTTGATTGCTGTAAATATATGATGTACTGTACACTCCCCCCAAATAAATCTGACCGAAACGTTCATGTCTCCAAATGTTAAATATATGAGGAAACTTTAACGCAACCCGTCAGATTTATTATGATATACAGTACTTCATCAGTAAAGACAATGTGACGTCACAGTACTGCGTGATAAACTGATAACATTTGTTGTAACGAATATTTACTACACAAGTACATACAACATGCTATTCGTCTTTTTTTTTTTTTTTTACTAAAAGTAACTCCAAAATACCAATTTATATTAAATTTAAGTCAATCAAAAATAAGTAAATATTTCTTCAAATTCTATCAGTGTAAAAGTTCCTTACTATTATCAAATTATCGTGTGTATATATATTTCACGATGAACTTGCTGATGTTTGTAATTTATCTTCGTGTTTTCAGACTAGACCATGGCCAGGTATACAGAACAAACACCGTGTAGCGTCAATATTTTGTTAGAGAATATTATTTAAGTGTCATAGACATTCTATGTACTGTGCCGAGTGCTGTGGTCACTGGGCACAAGCCTGTCTCTCTCTCTCTCTCTCTCTCTCTCTCTCTCTCTCTCTCTCTCTCTCTCTCTCTCTCTATCTATCTATCTATCTATCTATCTATCTATCTATCTATCTATCTATCTATCTATCTATCTATCTATCTCTCTCAAACATAATATCTATATCTACCCCTGGCCAAAATAACAACACAGATTCTTGCAATCGCAAACAATTTCTCGCACAATTTTGCCCAGATAAACACCAAAATGTTACAGGTGATCAATGTGATATTGAAGTCAATTTTATTGCTATAACTTGATTACAATTGTATAAAAGGTTGTAATAACCTGTCTTGTTATTTTGGTAATGGTGTTCGTTAGTTAGGTCTTGCTGCCAGTGTCAAGCATCAATGTTTTTATTTCTACAACACACTTGCTGTCAATAATATCCAATGAGGAAGAATAGAGGATAATTTTATTTTAGATATATAAGTGAATTTCTAATTTTTGAGTTTATTTTTAAATTAATTTTTTAAAGTCGCGAAATGACTTCACGATCAGTCAATTTTTCCTTTGCCTACATACCCACCGTGACTTCATTTTTTAAATTTTAAAAATTTATCAAAATTACTTTATGAACTAAAAAATTAGAAGTTCAGATGTGTATCGATCCAGGACAGTGTCCTCTTTTAGAATATCAAATAAATTACCCTTTTTTTACCATCTTCTTTGTTTTACATTTTCTAGCGTTTTGCAATATCAAATTTCCTGTTAGTTCATTAATTGCAATAGAGAGACAGGGAGGGAGGGAGAGAGAGAGAGAGAGAGAGAGAGAGAGAGAGAGAGAGAGAGAGAGAGAGAGAGAGAGAGAGAGAGACTAAGTAATTAAAAAAAAAGCCCGTAACACTTTAGAGTAATTTTAAAATGTATACGTACAATAAAATAAAACATTATTTAAATATTAAGAGGATGAGTAAAGTGATTTAGAAGTGTAGAAAATAAAGGGGGGAGCTAGCTAGGCCCATAGAAATATGTGATGATGATCCGTCGAGTTGCAATTGATTTTTCAGCATAGTTCGCGGCCAAGCAAGCACAACAATGTGAGCGGAATTGAAATTGCCTTCACTTTACGACCGTATAAATTTCAAGTCTTACTTTTTTTTTTTTTTTTTTTTTTTTTTTTTTTTTATGATACATTGTAGCAGAATATAATAACAATAATGCAACCAGAGAGAATTTTTTATATCAAAAAAAAATGTTTTAAATTTTTCATGAGATTGTGTTAGTATATTATATTCACGTCTTCTTTAATGATCTCTTTTCACGGAGAGAGAGAGAGAGAGAGAGAGAGAGAGAGAGAGAGAGAGAGAGAGAGAGAGAGAGAGAGAGAGAGAGAGAGAGAGAGAGAGAGAGAGAGAGAGAGAGAGAGAGAGAGATGGTACCCACGTAACAAAAGCAATTATAATGTTAATGACATCGAGGCTTGACAAAAAAAAAGCAATGAGCCATGCCACGATATGACATATTATGACTTACTTACTTTGTTAGTTATTCATAATGATCAGCAATAATTATATTATATCAAGGTTGTAGCGGAAAATATGTGTATCTCAGTTTTTATCACGGCAAGTAAAATGCAAGATATAGGGTCTATGCATTCATGTTAATGTCGACGCCATGTTGGATAACTCAATAACATGGGTGGCATAGGACAAAAAATCTTTTTGCCAGTTTTATAACACTATGCAATATTTTTGAGAGCATTGATGTTGTTAAATATGTTGAATTAGTGTCTCAAGTATGTGAGACAAATAACAATAACAAAAAAAATTAACCGATTTCCCAAAGAAAATTGCCTTAAATGAAGTTTGTCCTATGCTGAGCAATGTTATGCACTACTCCAGTATGGCCTCCAAACGCAATAAATATGACATCATCCGCATACACCCTATACTTGGTAAAATGTGTAAATCGAAGCGCCATCAACATTCCGTTTCGGAAACAAGACACACATTTTGCTTCACGATATAAAACGAGACACACATATTTCCCTGTGTACTCGATATGTACACTTATGCATGCAGCACTAACATACCAATCAATCAATATCAATGACTTTGATTTGACATTGATAATTATCAAATTAAATTAGCACACCTAGCTGCCTGACTCCATGCATGTTTAATTACACAGAGCTAAGATTTACCTCATCATCATGAATATTGAACCACATGAAAACTTTAGTACAACACACAGTTCGTTCTTCAAACAATATTTTAGTCTGGCAAAAGTAACTATACATAGCAACCTACATCAAATACTATTGGAATCAGATACCAGGAAATTAAAAAATATTAAAATAAAAAAATCTGGTAAAAAAAGAGCGTAAAGAATATTTTTTTAAGTTGTTTGGAACATAATATGTAATTTTAATTTTGTGAAGCTTGAATATAAGCTAAAAATGTAACTTTTACGTAGGTATATTTATATATTTGTATTTCAATATAATGTATGAAATTTATGCATTTTTTTAAATAGATGATTTAATGTAAAAAGTTTAACCAACCGATAAGGCCTAGGCCTTGGTTGGATTTCTGTGTATATGAATGATAAATAGAGATCGGATTTAATGTTGATTTTTTTGACAAAAATGTCACAAAAAAAAAGTGATTTTTTGAGCCAAAAATGTTGGCAAAATGTTGAAAAATGTTGAATTTTTGGAAAAAATGTTGAAAAATGTTGAAAATTATAAAATAGCACAAAAATTGTTTATTTATGCTTCCGCAATGATAACACAAACTTTTACAAGTTTTTTTTATGGTTGCTAAAATTTCAGAAAAAATAAAGGTTAAAAATACATTAAATAATAATAATTGACTTGTAGAAATCCAGGTTTTAAGATATTTTTCTATATCTACTAAAATTTTCAGTTTACAATATTTTTCAACGTTTAGATAAAAAGTCCATATCTCTTAAATTCAAATTTTTATCGCAAAGATTTTCGTTGTTATTCAATGTATAACAACTACCGAAAATACTACTGAATATTTTCAGAGCTCATCGTAGTTGTCAAATGAGGGATTTTTTTTAAATTACCATATAGGGTATCATGAGTTTAATTTTTTTTTTATTCACTCTGTTTTTAATTTTGAGTTAACATTATTACATGCGACGTCATCAAAAAAAAAAAAAAATAATAATAATAATAATAAAATAATTGGCTTATAAAATCTCAAATTTTCGTAATTCAAAATATTTAATGCTCTTCCCCCCCCCCCCCCCCCCATATTTTGTATTAATTTTATTCTACGATTTCATTAATAAAACATTTAAAATTGTTGTTTGTTAGCTTTTGTCATGCGTTGTCCTATATGGTGAAAAAAAAAAAGTACATAAACTTTGATTTTAGTTCAATTTTTTTTCACCATATAGGACAATGCATGACAAAAGCTAACAAACAACAATTTTAATTGTTTTATTAATGAAATCGCAGAATAAAATTAATACAAAATATAGGCGAGGGGGGGGGGGGGGGGAGAGAGCATTATGAATTACGAATTTCGAAATTTCGAGATTTTAATAAGCCAATTATTTTATTTATTTTTTTTTCTTTTTTTTTTGATGACGTCGCATGTAATACTGTTAACTCAAAATTAAAAACAGAGTGAATAAAAAAAAATTAAACTCATGATACCCTATATATATGGTAATTAAAAAAAAAATCCCTCATTTGACAACTACGATGAGCTCTGAAAATATTCAGTAGTATTTTCGGTAGTTGTTATACATTGAATAACAACGAAAATCTTTGCGATAAAAATTTGAATTTGAGAGATATGGACTTTTTATCTAAACGTTGAAAAATATTGTAAACTGAAAATTTTAGTAGATATAGAAAAATATCTTAAAACCTGGATTTCTACAAGTCAATTATTATTATTTAATGTATTTTTAACATTTATTTTTTCTGAAATTTTAGCAACCATACAAAAAAAAATTCAAATTTTAATGGCACCAACTTATTCCAATGTTAAGCTAAGTTATGTAGTAATTTAAAATTTCACCCTAAAATTTTGATGTTTTCGTTTTCTTTTTTTCTTTTTTTTTTTCTTTTTTTTTTTTTTTTTTTCGCTTTTTTCGTTTCGTTTTTTTTTTTTTTTTTTTTTTTTTTTGATGCAATATTATGCAAAAATGTTGAAAAATGTTAAAAAATGTTGCAAAAACATTAAAAATGTTGAAAATGTTGAAAATAAATGGGTATTAAACGACTTAAAATTGCGCAATTCGCACTCATTTTTCATTAAAAGTGACCTAAATATGACAGAAAAAAATGTTGAAAAACTTTAAATCCGGTCTCTAATGATAAACAATAAAAATAAAAAAAATTATATATATATATATATATATATATATATATATATATAGTACATACTGAAGGCTCTCCTAAATGTAAAAATAATGAAGTGAGATGTCAATCCTTTTCTCACTTGTTAGCAAAAGCAAGTAAAGAGCAGGTGGCAACGCTGCTCTTACCTGACTACGCATTTCTACCCTTTTCCTTAAAAAGCGGCATTGTCTTTGATGATACATTTAGGAGAGCCTTCAGTGTACATAGCACATAGCAACATACATAGTATACATAGTAACTGTACATAGCAGGCAAAACATAATTATCACCGAGACAAACTGTGTGTAATGAATGTTTGACCCACAAGTTGGTTGTCATTACTAATGACAACCAACTTGTGGGTCAAACATTCAACTATATCATATAGTTTTAAACGATTACATTACATTGGGTTAAATTTTACTCAATTTTGTAGCCCGTGCATAACTGCTGCAACACGATTGTGATAATATATTTTAACTTTCAAAAACAAGCGCTAAATTTTCAGCGTTATTCTTATGCAAGAAAAATGTGTTACATTGCAATGATAAAATATACTGTGACAATCGCGTGTAGTATGTATACTGTACCACTGTCTCAATTTGTAACCCTATATTGGACGTGCGCTTGTCGTTATATACATATTACGTAGATATGAGAAAATTATTGTACTTTATATTTTATTTATAACACATAAGCATAACATAAAATATATTAAATAATTCTAATACGGTCGTTTTAATTGTTATTACTACATTAAACTGCCTAAATCAATAAATTAAGCATTTATTATTTCGTATTTGAAAATAGGAATACGATCATTAAGTCGCGTTATGTAAAGTAAAGTGAATCTCAATAACAGTGATTGGCTGACCAACAAAATAAGACACGTTCATTGGTTGAATTGTTTTTTTTTTTTTTTTTTTTTTTTTTTTTTAAGCCGATAAAAGTGAGTCGCATATTGAGACTGGAACTTTTTTTGGGAAGTTTCTTTCATTCTTATCAAGCTCAACGTTCTAAAAGAAGAAATAACAATGCTCGACCATATGTATAAACGTAGTAAACAGGTAACGACGTCATAACCAACTGTTTATAACAAAGGAACATTTTCAAAGGTGGCTCAATATTTGTGTGTAGTTTATAGAACGAGCTTTAGTCGCGTTTGTTTGTTTGTTTTTTGTTGTTTTTTTTTAGTATTTTCCCAATAATTTTTTTTAATGCAATGATACGCAATAGAGATCGCCTAATATGCTAGTACTGTAAAGTCAATAGGACTAAATTATATTGCACTGATGTTTTTTTCATAATTAACAGAGCAATTTATAAATCTGAAAACATTCAATTAAAACTCGACTATCAAAATATTATTTAACAAAATTTCAGGGTCAAAATGTCTGAGTGATGATCGCAAGTTCTTCCAGTGTAATTTGTGTTCTAAAGAAATTACTTTAGCGCCCGGCTTTGAGACAGAGTATTTAAATGTAGCGAAGCAAGCTACATAATCCCTGCAACAGTAATTAATACCGCACTGAGGGCTTAATAATAAATTTATTTCAATAATAAAATTGTGCCGAGCAGCTAACACAAATTAATTTTAAGTAATTTAATAAAAGCAAAATGATCGAGGGTAAAAAATACAAACCAATTAATAACTGGCTTCATAATTAATACCAAATTTTAATTGTTGTTTACCATAGCTTATTTAATACATGACTACACATAACACGGACAAAATCACTGCACTACTATAGGGTGTATGCATTCGTGTGAAGTCGACGCCATGTTGGATCACTCAATAATATGGATGGCATAGGAAAATAGCTTATTTTGCCAGTTTAAAAATACCTCAATTTTTTTAGTTCTTAATAGCTTGAATATTATTAAGTATGTGAGAAAAATAACAATAACAAACAATTGACTGATTTTCCAAATAAAATAACACTGATAAAAAAAAATAACTGATTTCCCAAATAAAATAGCCAAAAATGAGGTTTGTCCTATGCTGAGTTATGTTATTCTTTACTCCAGTATGGCGTCCAAGAGCGTTAAATATGACGTCATGCGGATACACCTTATATAATAATATACTTTACCATTCAAAATCTGATGTTAAATTTTCAATGTTATTTTTAAAGACGTTGAATCTTGAAATATATTACCACATAATATACTACGAACATTTTCTGACATAAAGAAATGTATTCTGCTGTCATATGGAAACAACGTGTATTTAAACGTATAGTTATGTTTCATATGGTCGCGTTGTATGGCCATACGACAATGGAAATTTAATTTTTTATGAAAGTGACTGTACACACGATTGTATTAAAATTACACTCAAATTTATCTCAAGATAAATTACATTGCAAATTTAGCACGAAGTTTTTAAATGTTTATGAACAGTTCACATGATGGACAACATTTATTTTACATTGCAAATTCTGAGCGGGTTTATGATACAAAAATGCTATTTGTTTTCTGTTACTAAAATGACGATCGACAATGGTTATTTAAATGTAATGTGCATTTTTTTTTTTTTTTTTTTTTTTTTTTTTTTGAAACAAGAAAACAGGGTTTATATACGAAATTCTCAAAGAAGTTCTCATAAGAAAAGCAGTGCGAGCTTTTGAATATTAAAGCATTTTATCACAGGTATATACGTTATGATGTTATGATAAACGTCATAGGTGGAGCAAAAAGACAATCAAATTACTAAATTGAAAATACACGTAATACATAGGTAAAAACTATTACAGCTTAAAACTTGATGAATATTTTATATGTATAAATCATAATATTCTAAAACTATAAGATGAATATTTTACATGTATGTATACATAATATACAATATAATATACAAAAGACCTTACAGCGTTAATAATGGTCTGTAGTAAATGTAGCCGCTTTTTTTAGGAGAGAGAGAGACAGAGAGAGAGAGAGAGAGAGAGAGAGAGAGAGAGAGAGAGAGAGAGAGAGAGAGAGAGAGAGAGAGAGAGAGAGATTGAGGGATCAATACTGGTTGCTACATAGCCTGAGCTACTGTGTGCGAGAGGGATGAAGTGTATGTTCTCTCTCTCTCTCTCTCTCTCTCTCTCTCTATACATAGCCAGGCAGGCACATAACTGATATAGCCCTGCACCTTGCTTATACATAGGTACAGTATATATATATTCAGTATATCAAAATGTATAAGCTATGCATGTACGTACGTCAATATTAATTAAAGTTGATGTGATGACCAGTCAGCCTACATACTGTATCATGACACGGAGAGAATTTGTCACTTTAACTTTGGGCTACCTTGGCTTGCTACACTGACAAATATACTGATTTGCTAGCAACTATAGGGAGACGTCATATTTATTGCGCTTGGAGGCCATACTGGTGTAGTGAATAACATTGCTCAGCATAGGACAAACTTTGTTTAAGCCAATGTTATTCATTGCTCAAGAAGAGCATCGAAATGCACTCAGAATGACGTCATGCGCTCACACCCTATAGAGTGAATCCGCACGACGATAAAACTAAAACAATTGGAAATTTTAATACAATATTTAATACAATAACATTGCTCAGCAAAGGACAAACTTCGGTTTAGACAATTTTCTTTGGGAAATCTGTTAATTTTTTGTTATTGCTATTTTTCTCACATGCTTAAGATACTAACTCAACATATTTACAACATCAATGCTCTTAAAAATATTGAAGTTTTTTTAAATTGGCAAAACGATTATTTTTCCTATGCCACCCATGGTATTGAGCTATTCAACATGGCGTCGACTTTAACATGAATGCATACACCCTATTGGGCGTATGCATTTATGGTAAAGTCGACGCCATGTTGGATCACATGGACCGCATAGGAAAATGACACATTTTGTCAGTTTAAGCAATTTTTTTTCGAATATTGATGCACACGTTGGATTTCAAGAATGTATCATAAAAATAATACAGTAATAACAAAAAATTAACCGATATTCTAAAGAAAATAGGTAAAAAAAAAAAAACACGTTAGTCCAATACTGAGTAATGATATTCATTACTCCAGTATGGCCTCCAAGCGCATGTTATGATTGTCATTTCAACTATGTGCTACAAGTGGCTTCACTGATATACACGAACATATTGATTTGCTAGCAACTATACCCACTGCGTGCATCGGCAGATATCAAACATCATATAGCTGTATAGTTAAATATGTTCAATCATTGTTATTTCCTCGTGCTACAGGAAAACTAAGAGACCAAATATGAGCAAAAACATATCCATGTTGTCAGCGGAAAAACTGAAATTCACCTAATATCCAATCATCTAGCATAGCAACACCAAGGTTTAGCGATTGCGTTTATTTATTTATTTATATATATATATATATATATATATATATATATAATATTATTATTATATATTATATTATTTATTTATGTATTTTTTAATTATTATTATACCAATCACCAAAATATTTAAATATAATGATGAAATAAACTTGGCCCAATTTTTTTTTTTTTTTTTTTTTTTTTTTTTAATACACATTTTTAAAAAGCTGTAACAAGTGTAACATAACGTATTTGTCGCAATCAAAGTAACAAGTGAAGAAGTCTTGTAAATTAGGGGGTACATAGTTCATAATTTTTTTAGATAATTAATTTTTTTTCTTTTTTTTTAATAAATGATGAAAATGAGAAGCGAAAATCAAAACCTAGCAACAGTGGACGTGCAAAATAATGCAATTTTAAAATAGCCAACTTACTTTATTACAATTATTATTTTAGGTATATAACAAAATATAAGATCGTAAAGCGCAGTTTTCAGTAAATATGCGTGTTAAGTCCACTGTCAAACTACTACGTCAGTCAACTATTGGAATAGCTAATTAGTTGTATGTCATATCTGAACAGTTATAACTAAAATATTGCAACATTTGCAAACTGCTTGCTTAAAAATAAATAAAACAAATAGCAGGCCTGCCTGATTACAACGAGGAACTGTATTTACTTACTTCACACTTCCTGCGCTCAGCTTGACTTCGACATGGTGCTGGTTATATTTACACCTAATATATGTACTGCCTACAGTAAGTACAACTTGAAATACTTATGTGTACGCATGACGTCATTCGGATTGCTTTTCGATGCTCTTCTTGAGCAATGAATAACATTGCTCCAGCATAGGACAAACGTAGTTTTTGGCTATTTTCTTTGGTAAATTAGCTATTTTTTGGTCATTATTTTTTTGGCATACTTGAGGTACTAATCCAACCTGTTAACAGCTTCAATGCTCTAAAAAAAAATTGAGAAGTATTTTTAAAGTGGCAAAATGTGCCATTTTCCTATACCGGCCAATTTAATGTTAGTACTCACTCATGACGTCGACTTTAACATGAATGAAACCACCCTATACCACAAGAGAAAAAGACAAAAAAAAAAAAAAAAAAGACAAAAAAAAAGAAAGAAAGAAAACGAAAGTATAAAGCACCCTGCACACATCTCTCAAAAACGGTTCACAAATATTTTTACTGACCATTATAAAAAGTGATGAGTGATGACCTACCACATACAATTAGCAAAATTTTCAAGTGCAAACTGTATTCAGAGATAATTAGGCTGTATATTTGCACAATTGTTTTTTTTTTTTTTTTTTTTTTTTTTTTTTACGTTTTGGTTCGACCACTCTAACGTTTAAACTTTCTACGATATTTTTGTGTTCATTTGATTACTTTTTGTTTAATATTCAAATTTTCATCTTGTTTGGAGAAAATTAAATTATTCTGTCCATTTGAATAATTTTGTTTTCCTCTTTTTTTTTTTTTTTTTTTTTTCTTTTTTTCTTTTTTTTTTTTTTTTGCGGCAAAATAAAGCTGATATAAATTTGTGGAAAAGTACCGATAATACGAAAAAAAAATCATATTTAATCAACTTATTATTAATTTTTTTATTTATTATTATTATCATTTTATTTTTTTTATTTTTTTATTTTTTGAAGTGGGTGTTCCTAGGGGGGGGGGGGGGGGGGTGCGCGATTAACCCTTGATTAAGTTTAACTTTTGCCTGCGTTGTTGAGAAAACTAATGCACTGTGTATCATGAGGAATACTAGTATAGACACTCTTGTGTACGCGTTTTAGCAAGGAAAAAAAAAGCAATAAAAATCAAACTTCAATGCAAATGTGTTGCCTTTGACCATTAATGACAAATTTGGCATATTTTGTTCATCAAAGATGTCGGCTGTGCGCAGCTGATGACGTCATTGGCCTGGTACTTAATATCAAACATAATAATGTTAGGGGGAAGAGAGAGAGTTTACAATTCAATTTAAAGTTGGTTTACTAAGTTAATATCAGCCTACAAAGTTAATTATACGCCGATGTCAAAAATCAAACGCCAGCACGGGCAGTAAATTTACTTATAGCGTATAAACTATGTATATATATATATAAACTATGTAGGTATAACGTATACGATGCAAAATTGAGATCATGCAATTATTAAACAAGAAAAATATAGAAATACGACGTCACAGTTTTGATTGAAGCAATTGCCAGCACTTAAAATTTAATGCAGCACCGAGATTTAACATCATAATGTAATAATAATAAAGCTTTAAGTTAATATAGAACCCAAGATCTTTACAAATTAGATATAAAATAAGAAATAATTGGCGAAGTAGGTTTTATTTTATCTCACAGTATTGTACAGCTCTAGCCCAATGTTCGAGAACGGGGCAGCGGCGGCCGCTGAGTTTTCTCATAAAGATAACATAGTGTGATTGCGGGTTACCTATGCAAATCGTTCTCAAACTTTTGGCCAGAGCTGTACATACAACTGCAACTATCAATGCAGTTTTTTTTTTTTTTTTTTTTTTTTTAAAGGTGTAGAATACCTTCAACAAAAAATGTGTGTAATATCCTAATAAACTTGAAAATCAACGTTGATTTGGCCGAAGTCATTGATTTCCAATTGATTTTCCTTTCACAAAATGCCACTGGCGGTCACTGACGTCACAGCTTGCTTATTTTACACGCGCGTAAACCGGGCGTGCTGTGAAGTTAGTGACCGCCAGTGGCATTTTGTGAATGGAAAATCAATTAGAAATTAATTACTCCGGCCAAATCAACGTTGATTTTTTGGTTTATTAGGATATTACACAACTTTTTTGTTCAAGGTGTTCTACGCCTTTAATATAATAACTATGCGTATGCATGTATGTGTAATAAACGTATTACGTATATATGTAGTTAAATTTTATATTTGGAAGGTCAGCAGTTTAAAGTTTAATTAGTCACAACATTATAACAATAAAATATTTACATAAAATAATATGCAATAATGCATATTGAACTTAGTGAACTTTGTTTTCTGAATTTGGAATAATAAAAAAAATATATATAGAATTGAGAATAATTTTTTTTAATTTTTGAAGATACCTTACACATCAGTGATACATATGTATCACTTTGCAAAATTTTCCATTTTTCTTTATTTAGAAAAAATCGTTCCCCCAGTAGCTGATTTCCTTCCTTAAGCACTAAATGTCACTTAGCTTAACTTTGAAAAATACTCCAGATTGGTGACGTCACTTAAACATAACTGAAATGCGATGAAAATCAAAGCCGAGATTTTGTTTTGTTAAATACCTTCATGTGCATACAAAAATATCTACAAAAACTGAAATCGATAAGTGAAAAAGTTTTTGACTTTCAAAGTTGAACGTTGCAAAATGATTGGTCTGTGTGCCGCCCCGCGAGCTATAGGCTTTCTGCCTGCTTGCCTGCCTGCCTGTCAATATCACTCAGAAATCGATAAATTTGCAGCTGTCAAATCTGCTCTCAATATTACGGCGGCAAATTGCATTGCAATTGATTTAAGAAGAAGAAGTCATTTACAATATTTTAATTTGATGAATATCAATCAATCTTGCGAAAAATTTTAGTTATTAACTTTAGTCTTCAAAAATACAAAGAAAAAATGTAAATTATCGCAATTTCACTTTTAGACAATTACTATAACATAAAACCATATTGATGCAATGAAATTGCAGCAGCATAAATATGTAAGCTATGCTAACATAGTCGTTATGCAATACAACATAAATTATCTATAAAAAATTATTATGATACACATATATAAATTATGACGAAATTGCTCAAATTGGGCTAGCATACTTTTTACTGTCAAATGGGGAGGGACTTGGGCCAAATTTTCAAGTCATATTTGCTCCGTCATATTTGCTGATACAAACTTAATACAAAAACTGAAGTAAATCATGATTTTTGCACCAACTTCCAGTTTTTGTGTTAAGTTTCTATCAGCTGAAGTTAGGGAGCAAATAATTTTTAAAATTTGGTCAAAGTCACCTCACTGGATGAGGTGCGTTGCTAACTTTGTCCATATTAATATAATAATAATAATAATAAATATCAAAACCTCTTAGTAAAGTTGGAAATATTTTGTGTAAACTCTGCCATCAAGATCTTCACCAAGCTCATCGTGCTAAGTAAGCCACTGCTTGCTTGTTAAATTCTCCTATTCCTACTCTTTGATTATATATCAAACCAAAATGGTTTTAACCTTTCCTGATTAATTATACAAATATAATATAATTATTATATTACATAATATATAGTACAATGTACTATTGTGACCAAGTATTTTAATTATTTTTTATTTTGGATGTATTACCTTCGTAACAGGGCTTACAGTAGAAAAATTCTTTTTCCAGAGCTATCAATGCTAAAAAAAAAAAAACTCACGATAGCTCCGGAGCTCCCATTAGCACAATGTTAAATTTTCAACTTTTAATCGGACAGCTCCGGCTTACTTTAAGCCCTGCCCCATAAGCTGCAACTATAACTAACTAGTTAACCCCTAGTTTAGTAGTTATTTTGATTGTTGCAACAATTAAAAAATATATAACAAAGGTTTAACTAGAGGCTGCAGCTTATGGCCCAATCATGAGTCATAATTTAACCATGACCAAATGTACTTAACATAGTATAACCTATGTGGAAAAAAAAAAAAAAAAAAAAAAAAAACTATAATATATATATATATATATATATATATATATATATATATATATATATATATATATATATATATATATATATATATATATTAGGTGTTTTTATATTGTTGTATTTTTATGCTATAACATATTGCATAAATTATGTTGTTCTGTGTAGTTATAATTTATCCATTGCTTATGGATAAAATCAGTGGTCAGGTAAATATTAGATATAGATGGATTAGATGGCATATTAAACAAAATACTACCTTTGTGTGTATATTAATTATTGTTTAATATACAATTAGGTCGAGAACTGATCAAGTCAGTGGTAACAATTTTTAGTAAAATATTAGATATGCACGGCTGTGTCAAGACTATACATTATGAGGCCTAGTCAGCACACAGACAGTGCTTATATATAATTTATGCTGGTATATAGTCAGGTATATAGGAAGAACTGATCAAATCAGTGGTAACAATTTTTAGTAAAATAATAGATATGCACGGCTGTGTTAAGACCATACATTACAAGGCCTAGACAGCACACAGACAGTGCTTGTATATAATATGCTGGTATATAGTCAGGTATATAGGAAGCATAGATATAAATATAGGTATTATAGACCTATTTATATCTATGCTTCCACATTCAAAGCGAACATCTGCACTTTTCACCACGTAGCATCTGCAATGTTAAGATAATGGCTACTAGTCCAGTTACAGCGCTGCTTGGAAAGTGTAGATGGTCGTTTTGTCGCAAAACTGGAAAGTGTAGATGCTCTCTTTTGACAAGGAAGCATCACTATACCGACAGCATCCCTATTTCTTTAAGTGAAGCACAGCTGGGTGACTCCAGTTTGCTGGCAAGACCCTCGACTTGGTAACGCAACATCACGAGAGAATCAGTGCTGATGTACGAGAGAAGTTGACTTACTTTTGATGCACTTCGGTTGCTTGCTTGCTTGCAGACTTCATCAACGTAGAAACATCAAGCTACAAAATTGTAAAGCTTCTTAAGTACAACATGTACAACATATGTATATGCATACATACATAATATATCTGGATACACACAAAATACTGTACCTTATACCATGCAACAAAATTACCTCAGGTATCCTCAGGTTTTAGACTGAAACCCAATAGTGTACACCAATTTGACCCTAACAAAATCTAACTGCTTGCGTTTCAGTTTCCCCAGACAGACGAACGCTTTGATCAGTTTTATTTAGAGCTAGTGAGCTTGGATTATGCCCAAACTGTGGTCGGCGGGGTCAGCCTGTGAGGTGGTCACTTTTGTGTCTATAAATATACCTACTTTAACCTAGGTACAAAATAACTACCATAATGTGCATATGTAAGTACACTTAATGTACAAGTACTGTATGTACGAGTACAAGTAGTTTCATATTGTCGCAATATATTAGATTGGCACATAAAAATAATGCATGTCTTCCAGCAATCCAATTAAAATATATGAGACCAGTTCTTTATTTAGACAAATATTAGCTCAAGTTGTAATTACCTACATTAAACCAGTGTCTAATTAAGCATGTTAGACCAGTGCATAATTTGACAAATATTAGATCAGTGTATAATTAAACTTAAGACGCTTATTCAACTAAATAAATCCAAGTTTCTGATTGTCTAACATCTAAAAACATCTGAAAATAATAGAAAATAGAAGCCGAATGTCAGTTGTATATGTCAGACTATATTAGAGCAGTGTCTTAGCCAAGTCGTTGACCATCAGGTTATGTTAAAGCCGACGTAGCCGTCAATCAGTCTCCTGTGTGAAAGCCATGCGACAGCTATCGCTAGCTCCTGATTGGCTTAGCGCAAAAGTTAGACCAATCCTAACTCTAGTGGTCCTTGTCACAAAGAGAACAACTGACGGATGCATTGGTGTCTAGTGACCAGGGGCTCTGTTCCGTAAGTCCTCACGAGAAACTTGGTATCGAGAAAGGGGGCGTAAATAACTTGTTTATCATAGAAAACTCGTGAGCCACGCCCCCTTTCTCGGTAGAGAGTTTCTCGTGAAGCCTTACGGAACAGACCCCCAGCTCATAACCCAACTTTTTCACCAGTAAAATTAACTTTCATTTGTTTTTTTTTGTTTTCCATGTTTATAAGTTTGTAACGAAATTTATTAAGAAAATTAAAAAAAAAAAAAAAAAGGTCAAAGCAACCCTTAATTTTGGACTTTTCCATTTAAGGACATACGCAGAGAAGAATGTTTCTCTTCGTCACTTGAGCATCAGAAATTATTGCAGCACAACAAAGATAAGCTAACTTTTTTTTTTTTTTTTTTTTTTTTCCTTTTTTTTTTTTAGGGTCAACGAACAACATTATAAAACACAATTAGAATACGCAACATAAAACAATATAAATATGTACCTATGACATAAGCAAAAATATCTTAGTACCTAAAAATTATGCCACCATAGCTCTATTTTAGCAATAACTACTCGTAACATAATTTATGCTATATTATACATTTTTGAAACATAAATTAACAACATAATTTATGCTATATTATATAGCAAAATTAAGTTGTTATTGGGTTTTAAAGTGTTATAATTTATGCTATAATATATAACATAATATAACATAGTACATAATTTATGCTATAATATATGGCATAAATTATGTAATTTGTGTTAATATAATATATGCTATAATATACTGTATAGCATATATTATGTTGTTGGTATGGTTATAATTTATGCTACAAAATATAGCATAAATTATATTTTGTTCATAACATTGCAATTTATGCTATATTATATATCATAAATTGTTTTTTTTTTTTGTATTGTTATAATTTATGCTAAATTATATAGCAATAATTATATTTACAAACAGGAAGTTCATGTTACTGTATTCTAAAATACGAAGTTCATGCTATGATTTACTGCAGCATAAATTACGCATGTACTTAATTTTTAATGTTAAACAATTGCAGACGTTGCAAAAGTAGGTTTAGTGATAAAATAAACAAAGTGCTAGCAGACGACTTTGTGTTTCTGTCTACATTTAACATGCTTTCTTATGGGGCATTGAAGCAGCTTAGTTAGAACAATTTCTCAGAGCTGAAATTTTTACCATAGCTTGCAGTTTCAAAGCTTTTGTTTTCCTGGATTTGAAGTCCATTGAATGAAGAAAAAAAAATCTAACCAAATTGTTTGATATCCAAAAAAAAAAAAAAAAAAAAAAAGTTTTGAGACTCGGCAAGCTAATGTAAAAAATTCAGCTCTGAGAAGCAATTCTTACACTTGAGTCATAGCTGCTTCATTGCCCCATAAGAAAGCATGTTAAATGTAGACAGGAACACAAAGTTGTTTGATATAGCACTTTGTTAGTTCTCACTAAACCTACTTTTTTAACATCTGCTATAGCCACAGCAGAATATTCAAAAAATTGAATTATCCCGTCAGTTAAAAGAACATTCAAGAAGTCTACATTAATTATGAAGGAGGCTTCAAAATATCATCATTACAAAAAATCTTTATGATTAATGTCAACTTTGAGTTATTAATTTGACAAAACTAAAAACATATTTTCTAATACTACCTCCTTGCCCCAAAACAAACCAAAACCAAACTCGTTTACCAATTTTTTTTTTTTTTTCTTACCAAAATTGAGACGCTCTCTTTATTCTTCCAAAATTTTGGGTAGGGATACTTTTTTATTTGTTAAAAATGTTTTATTATATAGACCCCTTGCACATCCTTGCGCTTTGTCGCCATGTTTGTGGTGCCTAATGCATTGTCCAGCATAGGGGAAACTTCGTTTTTCCAAATTTTTCACATAAAAAATCGTTTATTTCAACTCAACAAATTTTTCTCATATCCTTCGAGCTTAATAGGAGCTAGAAATAAGGCTTTGATTGAGGTTTGAAGCTTCTTTTGCTATTAAAAAAATAAAAATGATGTTTTTCCTATGCTGGCCTATGTATTCCTGACCAACAAAATGGCGGCTCTTAAATATGAGTGCAAGCGGTCTATATATATATATATATATATATATATATATATATATATATATATATATATATATATATATATATATATATTAAGCGGGAAGAGTATTTCATTATTATTTATATCGACCATGGATGTAAAATTAATAATAAAAGGTTCATCAGGGTCAAATAATTTAGGATACCGGTAGGTACCGGTAAAAATAAATAGGTAATTTTGGTTGTGGTGTAGAGTTTGTGAAAATAGGGTTTTAAAGAAACGAATAGAGGTGTACAAAATTGTAGGAAATAAAAGGGGTTCAATCATGCATGCTCAGAGAAAAAAAAATTGAAGGGAGCAGCAAAAAATAATTTCTACTGTTTGTACATACATGTAACGAAGGTGTTGGGGCAAGGAGGTTCTTGAAAAAAGATGAATAGATCTTTGCACAGGTTAATCAATGATAGAAATACATATTAAGTGTTGATTCTATTGATTTTTCAGGAAAACAGCTAGGATAAGCACATATAAAAATCATAACATTAGGTTTATTATGTGCCTCAGAATACCGGCATTTCAAAGACGCCAAAATCAATAATAAAACACAGGAAAGCGTAAAGATGATTATTTTGAGTTACAAAAACAATCATGTAACTGACATTTGAAATCTATTAATGATATCATATCATGATGCTTGAGATATTTATTGATTTTAATGACAAGAAAATAAATTTGTATGTATTAAAATGGCGTCAAAGATAATTCGGTTTCAGACACATAATTGTTGGATAGGATTTTGTGCATTAGTTGATCAAAGAAATAGGATGGTAAAATGTTAAGAACGTACCTTAAAGTTTGAGGGTAGAACAGACAGGTGCAGGGATGGACCAGGAAATTTGTCTGGAAGAAGGCTGAGGGATGAAAAACAGGTCGAAGCTTCTTTTTTACACACAAAAATTATTTTTTTATTTTATTTACGACGCTCTCGTGATTTGTTGATGACTTTCATTATTCATTTGGATTGCGCTTGATGCGGTAATAATTTAAACTCATTTTTTATTTCAAACTTTTTAAATTGATTTAAATTGTTTTAACATCTTGATATCAGCTTTAAATATTGTTAAAAAATGTAATTTAGATATAAAAGAAAGCATCACAAACATATTATGGAAATAAAACATTGCTGACGTTTAAAAATTGCCAGCTTTGCTCTCGGCTCGGTCTGTTATCTGAAATGGTTGCATAATCTGAAGAAAGGCTGATGCAGCTGGTTCAATGCGTATTTAATCGTCATTTTCTCGTGTAATTTGCGTGCCACGACGACTGCTCTCAGCTCTCAGCTTACATCCCACAAGAAATCATGGAGGAAATAACGTATCAAGAAGTTTACAGCGACAAAACTTTGGAAATAATTGAAAAGGAATTTTCCAGACTGAAAGGTCAGCATACCCGGGGATGAAGTAAACAAAAATAAATGGTTCAAAATTCAATTTTTGAGGGCCTATTTAAATTTGTCACTTGCCAATACACTTAAATGTATTATGTTGTACTCAAGCTTAATTATTGCTTCATTAGTTGGGGTCAATTTAGTCGTCTGAATTTTGTAACAATTTAAAAAAAAAATCGATAAAATCTACAAGTGCATTTTGTAAACATTGATAAAAAGCAAAAAAGAAATGTTTTCAAGCCCTGGTCAAGCCATCTAGCGACAAAAATATGAACTTAAAAAATAATAACTATTAAATTTGGCCACCTAGTGCCAAAATATAAAGTTTTACAAATTAGCAGTTTAAATGCAAGCGCAGCGTTGCCAGGTGTGGCGCTTAAGCGCCATAATGGCGCTCTGACGAGGCCTGTGGCGCGCAAAGGCGGTGGCGCTTGCGCCAAAGCGCCACTGTTACGCCCCCAAAAGTTCCCTTTTTGAGGGCAAAAAGGGCCGAAAGTGGGCGTGTCCGGGCCAAAAGTGGGCGTGGCCCTATAAATTTTTTGCCTGCGGCGCTTATGGCGCTTTCGCGCCAGTCTTCTGGCGCTCTGAAACATTTTCAACCTGGCAACGCTGTGCAAGCGGTTTATTGTCATTTTTATGTTTTGTATTTCAGTATTTTTTTTTCTATCTTTTAAATTATTTAATAAAAATAATTTTTAAATACATTTCCTATAGTTTACATTCTCTTAACGGTTTTTCACCCTATTAAAATTTTTAATTTAAAAAGGTATATAATTATATACATACGCAATAAGACAAAATGATGTTTTGGTCCTATGTTTTCTACTACTAAATGATGATCAGCTGTGTATAGTATTAATTCTATTCGTAGACAATGTTTTCTGCACTTAAAATGACGATCAACTTTGGTTTTTGGTTATCCAAATGTAATGCGCACTTTTCTGTGCAAGAAAACAGGGATTACCAACAAACACACTATATGCATGGTTTGTAAACCCTGCTTTTTGTGCTCTAAACCAGAAACCACAAAAAAAGTGACAATCACCTATCGTACATTTTTTGGAGCATAAAAGGAAAACTGAGCATATTAGTCTATATAGGTTAGCGGTCAATTCTTATCGCTCCTGAGCGAGCGTCCATATATATAAAATTATCACGGTCCAAACTTTATCGTTAGTGTTAAAAAGGCGGACCGCTGTCTTATATGCTTTACAAACATCATTAATGTTTCAGACATTGCATATTTGGACCACACCGGTGCAACTTTATATGCTGAGTGCCAGGCTCGTGCAATTTGTACTGATCTTTGCAGCAACGTGTACGGCAACCCCCATGCTCTCAACTCCAGTTCTAAGCTGAGCTCTGACATTGTGGACCAAGTGAGGGACAGGTATGTACAAAACATCAGGATGTTGACCCCAACTCAGCACTGTGATAGACAACAAATATATCGATGGTTCCAAGGAAAACTGACCTACTGACTCATGTAGTCTCTGTCTCCACACCTCAAATTTGGAACATCTTTGCTCTCAGCCCATGCTCGGACTGGCCATATAAGAGCAAGTCCGCGATAGCAGACGTGGCCCCCTGTTAGGAGGCCCCTAAGGCCCTAAAAGTGGTGTAACCACCAGGGTGTTATGCCCTTTTTGTGGCCCCTTTCCACAGACGAGATCCCTTGAGTGCCAGTCTCCGCCTAGTCTGCCGCCTACTAGGTAACATTACAGATGCTTCATCACTTTAGGGCGAGGCGGAGAGCGCAGATGCTCCAAATTTACAGCGTGAGGAGACTGTAAAATATTGTACGATTTCCTAGGTGTGCATCATTCTACCTATAAATTATCCTAGTATACATCTAGTATCCTATCCTATATAATGTTCTAGTATATATAAACTGACTACTTGTTATGTATTTCTCCATAGAGTGTTGTCTCACTTCAAGACAGATTCCAGTCACTATGACGTGGTGTTCACCTCTGGTGCTACAGCTGCACTGAAGCTTGTCGCAGAGACCTTCAACTTCACACCTCACAGCAGCTTGATATATATGAGCGAGAGCCACACCTCTGTGCTTGGTATGAGAGAAGTAGCTGCTGCACGTGAGGCAGCCGTACTTAGCCTCAGCAAGACTGACGCCTTCGACATGTTGACACACTCTACTAAAACACTTGACCTCAAGCAAGGCACCACTAACTTGTTTGTCTACCCTGCCCAGTGTAACTTCTCAGGCTTCAAGTACCCTCTCTCCTGGGTCACTAGAGTACGTAAGGGTGCCCTGGGTGGTGATACTGCAGTCATGTTGGACGCTGCTAGTCTGGTGGCTACCAGTGAGCTTGACCTGTCCTGCGTCACTCCAGACTTTGTGTGTCTCTCGTTTTATAAGATGTTTGGTCTGCCTACTGGACTGGGGGCCTTGCTGGTCAAGGCGGGCAGTGAACCACTGCTCAACAAGGTGAGCCATATTTTTTTCCCTTAATTGACCACTGACAGTGCAGTAACTTTTTAAAATAATTTTAAACATTCCACGATGCATGTGCAATTGCTGGAAATTATTTGTAATTCTAATTTTGTCTTTTTAAGTGTTGTAACATATTTATGATATGCAGCAACAATTTTTCCACAAGAAATGCATGTGGAATGTTTAAAAGTACAGTATTTCAAAAAGTTACTTCACTGCCAGTGGTCAATTGAAAAAAATATTTACAATTGGCTTTGTTTCTAAGTATAATTATTTAGTAAACTCAGTTCGAATCAATGCTGTATTTTTTTTATCCATATAATTAATAATTCCAAATTAGAAAAAATATATATTATTACCCAACAAATGAAATTCAAAATTATTTAAATTGAAGCGTGATGATACAAGAAAATGCTAAGAGAATTCCAGCGCTCTGGAAAACCAAAATCTTGCTAGCTAGCTATAGCACAGATATATAAAATATTTGATGTTGCAGGTATATTTTGGTGGGGGTACGGTGCTGATGGCATTGAGTGATCAGAGACAACATGTCAACAGACCAAACGTTCATGACAGGTACAGTACAGTATAATAATTTATTATATAATTTAATATAATTAATAATTTATTTGCTTTAAAAAATATAAAAAGCTAGTATACGTAAGAAAATGTTCTGTTTAACTGTTACATCTCAATGTAGTGTAGTTTACATTGAGATTTTTTTAAATTAATTATTGGATCAAAATCATATTCATATGGAGCTCAACTTAAAAATTCCAATTAGAAAAAACTTAATGAGAAACACGGCAAAATTAACGCAAACATCCTCCAACCTACAGATTGTTTGTTTGTAACTACTATACTATGTACTCATTACTTTTTTATTTTTTTATCTTTAAAAAATATTAACAACCACCATGATAATTTTCATAAAATAGTAAATATACATACATACATACATATCATGACGCTATAAATCCCTTTCGGGGTAAGCCAACAACACAGATGTTTTATCCTGACCCAGTGATAGACCTCCACAACTTCCTATCCTGACATACTTCACTTGCTTCCGCCAGTCTCATACCTTGTTTCATACATTTCCTTTTGCATTTCATACTGCGTACATTCTTATTTTTCAAACATCTTCCAACCACCTCAGACCATGATGTTTTAGGCCTGCCTCTATCTCTCCTTCCACCCACTCTACTATGAAATACCTGCTTTGCTATTCTTTCATCACCCATTCTCTCAACATGACCAAACCACCGTAATACACTGTTCTCATACTTCTCAGTCACAGTTTCTTTTACTCCACATTTCTCCAACACCCAAGTATTCCTTACCCTATCTAATCTTGTTTTACCACACATACTTCTAAGAAAACTCATACCAACAGCATTCACCCTACTCATATGCCTACTCTGACATACCCATGATTCAGAACCATATAAGATAGTTGGGAGTAAGACAGAATTGTACACTGTAAGTTTTGCTTTGTTTGATAAAGCATCACTCTTGGCCAATCCTGCCATGCTGCCAACTACTTTCCTACCTGCCGCCACTCTCCTCTCAATCTCCCCATCTATACTTCCATTCTCTTGATATAATCTTCCCAAATATACAAACTCTTTCACTCTTTCCAGCTTTTCTCCATTCAGTGTGAATTCATTTCCATCATCATTTTCTCCACCAAATACCATTACTTTAGTTTTCCCAACATTTATTCTCAGATCCATTTGTTCTGTGCTTTCTTCCAACCTATCAATCATCTCTTGCAATTCTTCCTCACTCTCAGCCACCATCAACGCATCATCAGCGTACAACAACATCCACACCATTAACAAACCTACGTTTACTCCACTTCCATACTTTTCAGCCAACTTTATACATTTATCCATGAAAATATTGAATAACCACGGCGACATCACACATCCTTGCCTAACGCCTCTACCCACTTTAAACCACTCACTCAACTTTCCGTTTACTCTCACACATGCCTTACTACCTGCATACATGGCTTTCACACCCTCAAGTAACTTCCCTCTCACCCCATATTCATCTAATACACTCCACATCATACTTCTGTTCACTCGATCATATGCTTTCTCTAGATCTACAAACACAGCAAATACTTTCTTTCTTGCGTCCATACATTTCTCAATCAACTGCTGCACAGTGAAAATCTGATCAGTGCAGCCCCTGCCGGGCATAAAACCACATTGCACTTCTGAGATATGACCCTGTGTAACCTTTTGCACCTTATCAATCACCATCCCTCCGTACATTTTACCAGGTATACTTAACAAACTAATTCCACGATGATTTTTACAGTCATACTTATCCCCTTTCCCCTTATATAACGGAACAATCACAGCACATACCCAGTCTTCAGGTACTCTACCACATTTGTAACATATTAAATAACTGTAACATTTTTACTTCCAGAGACGCTCCTCCATACTTTACCATTTCACTTGTTACTCCATCTACTCCAGCTGCCTTGCCATTTTTTAACTTTTTTACAGTATTCTTTAAATCATTCAATCGAAACTCAATCATCTCCTCATTTACTCCGTTTGATTCATTCTCCTTTTCCTCCTCCATTCTTTCTTCCCTTTCCCCTCCATCCAAAAACAGATTCATATGAATAGATCATTATGAATAGTAAATATAATATGTAAATATATATATATATTATAAATATTGTTTTTGACATTATATTACATTATTTACCCCCCCCCCCCCCCGTAATAATAAAAATTAATGATTAGTTAACAAAATTATATTTATTTATTTATTATTTAGGCCTATATAATATATATTTTATTTATATTAGGTAGATCTCGAGATTAGATCACGTAGAATAGAATTAAACTTGCTCTAATCTCTATACCAACTATATATTTTCTAAATATATTTTTAAGCTATAATTAATACCAACTGTGATGGCTTTTTCTTTATATATATACATTTACTTTAACAAAAGTAGAAAGAAAACAATATACTCTCTCTTTAGCATAGTTAAGCATAATAATTGCTCTCTCTCTCTCTCTCTCTCTCTCTCTCTCTATGGAAATATGATGCTAGCACAAATATTTATATTTATGAATATGTCGTTTTAAGGGTTACATGATATATATGATACACAGGACCGCGATTAGATATATTTCACCATTTAAACCCAGTGCGTGTTTTTTTCATAAGAATAGCATTGCAAATTTATCACAAGTTTTTGAATGTTTAAAATTTACTATCGCGATCATATGTATACTGTATATTGTGATTTTATTTAGATTTGAGGACGGCACCATTTCCTTCCTGTCTATTGTGTCACTACGTCACGGCTTTGATATGCTGCACCACGTGATCCTTGGAGGTATGAGAGACGTGGAGACTCACACGTTCCAGCTTGCCAGGTATCTGTACCTGTCTCTAGCCAGCCTGAGGCATGCCAACAATCAGCCTGTAGCCGTACTGTACTGTGACACAAACTTTGAGAGCTGCGTCAATCAGGGACCTGTCGTCAACTTCAACCTGCGCAGGAGTGACAAATCTTATATTGGATACTCTGAGGTAATATAACACACATAAAGCATAAAGTGTACAAATTATTCAGTTACATAGATGTAACTCTCCAGTATATACAAACCAATGACTTGGTTGACAAATAAGTTTAAACAGTAACTTTGTTAGTATAAATGTGATTTATTCAGTGGTATAAATATAGTTAACTCTGCACATCTTAAAAAAATTTTGTATATTATCTAACTAATTTTTATTAAAAAAAAACAAAAAAAGTCTGAAGTAACTCAATTAAGTTCCTATTTTACATGCAGATTTATAGTATTTGACAAAATTAAATATACCTAAATAAATGTCACAAAATTAATAAAATTATTTAATCTCTCTCTCTCTCTCTCTTATACTCTGTAACAAATGTATTTACCTAAACATATCTGCAGCATATGATTAAAAAATGTATAAATAAATACTTACAAGGTACGTTTGCGACTTGTCAGAAAGATTTTGAGCTGAAATTTGGTACATAGGTAGATTTTTTGACCCTAAGTAAGGAATCGTGGTCAAAATCGGCGGAGCAGTTGATTTGGGGGCGTGGCCGGCTAATGAAAAATCGACGATTTAACATGGGGTTAAATGGGGACTAAAAAATAATTTTTGCAGCTTAACCACTGAAACGTCGAAGAGTATGTAAAAAGTGACGCTGATTACGAATATCTACTTTAAAATTCAATAAACCTAAAATTAGAGTCACTGGAGACCCTAGAAGTTCCCGAAATGGGCTCATATCTATACTACGGACACTTCTATTAGCCTTGTAAATTTGTGAAAATATTTTTGCGCAATTTTATGCACACAGTAAGAAAGAAAATTAAATTTCCAATCAATTGATGTGCATAACATTAGTTTTTAGTAAAAATATCAGCTTCCAGAGGCCCTGGAACGTGCAACTCTTTCAATATTTCGTGCTTCAAGTTATAAATACATGGGGTTAAATGGGGCAGTTTGCTACTGATTTTTGAAAACAAATCATAACTTACGTAAAAGGTATGATAATGTAGTAAAACTTTTAAATCACATAAAAAATGATTTGTTTTATTGATTCATGTACGCAAAGTGCCATACAGTTGTGCAAGGCAAGCACCAGGGTCGGTTTAAGTGGGCTGTATATCCCTTTCATCGGTAAAGTCTGGCTGCTGCAAAATGCATTAAAAAAGTGACTCTTCGATACGTAATATTTAATAACTTTAAAAATATGAAAGATAGAGACTTGAGCCCAGCAAAGCTTTTAATCTCGATCGTATTTAGCGTCTATCCATGTTCATTAGATTGCTCTGTTGACATTTTTTGTCCTCGCAAAAAGGGACCCAAAAAAGGTCCAAATTTTAACGTTTTTTCACCATACGCGGGACCATGTTGAGACAATTTTAACATACACAAATCAAACAAGTAGCATTTTTTGCGCTCTTTGTGATTATTGTCAATGAAAAACTGATATTTGATTTATTTTTTCTCTATAGCGAAAAAAAACATTTTTTCACCCTCCGAGACATAGTACCCCCCTTGCTCGATTTTTTGAGTAAAAAACTTTTTGTCTCAAAATACATTATTATATATGTTTATAGGTCAATTTTAACACGATAAAGACGATTATGGAAGAATTTTTCAAAAAATCTCACTTTTGAGCGAGTAGTTTTAAATTCAAAATTTTGCCCTATTTAAATATACATGTAATTTACAAAGAGTAGTGGCAATTTCAATACGATGATGATGTTTTATTAGCTATGAGGGCCAAAAAGATAGCAAATAAATATAAATAATAAAAAATATTAATAACTGCTTTAAAGGAAAATTTTATTTTTCTTATAATATATCTATAGAGTATTTCCTACGTAATTCGAGTGGGGAAAAAACCTTTAAAGGCACTATAAAAGAGAGTCAACCTAATAGCAGCAACACCATTGTGTTTCTACAACATTCACCTTTATCAAGTAAGGTCAATCGTTTATTTAAAAAAATCAATTCGGTCAATCGTTCCCTCTGACATTCAATCAGGAAATCAATCAATCAATAGGTTATTCAAAGAGCTAGTCAATCAATTTGTGCGTCAATATAAGTCTCTCCATCTATCAATCCTACAGCTAATCAGAAAGTTAACTTGTCAATTAGAAAGTCAACTAGTCAATTTTCAATTCATATAGAACGTCAACTAGTCAATTATAAAGTCAACCAGTCAATTATCAAGTCAATCAGAAAGTTAACTAGTCAATTATAAAGTCAATCAAAAAGTCAACTAGTCAATTATCAAGTCAGTCATAAAGTCAACTAGTCAATTTTCTAGTCAATCAGATAGTCAACTAGACAATTATAAAGTCAATCAGAAAGTCAACTGATCAATTATCAAGTCAATCAGATAGTCAATTAGACAATTATCAAGTCAATCAAAAAGTCAACTAGACAATTATCAAGTCAGTCATAAAGTCAACTAGTCAATTTTCAAGTCAATCAGATAGTCAACTAGACAATTATAAAGTCAATCAGAAAGTCAACTAATCAATTATCAAGTCAATCAGATAATCAACTAGTCATTTATAAAGTCAATCAAAAAGTCAACTAGACAATGATAATTGACTAGTTGACTTTCTGATTGACTTTATAATTGTCCAGTTGACTATGTGATTGATTTGAAAATTGACTAGTTGACTTTATGACTGACTTGATAATTGTCTAGTTGACTTTTTGATTGACTTGATAATTGTCTAATTGACTATCTGATTGACTTGATAATTGATCAGTTGACTTTCTGATTGACTTTATAATTGTCTAGTTGACTATCTGATTGACTAGAAAATTGACTAGTTGACTTTATGACTGACTTGATAATTGACTAGTTGACTTTTTGATTGACTTTATAATTGACTAGTTAACTTTCTGATTGACTTGATAATTGACTGGTTGACTTTATAATTGACTAGTTGACGTTCTATATGAATTGAAAATTGACTAGTTGACTTTCTAATTGACAAGTTAACTTTCTGATTAGCTGTAGGATTGATAGATGGAGAGACTTATATTGACGCACAAATTGATTGACTAGCTCTTTGAATAACCTATTGATTGATTGATTTCCTGATTGAATGTCAGAGGGAACGATTGACCGAATTGATTTTTTTAAATAAACGATTGACCTTACTTGATAAAGGTGAATGTTGTAGAAACACAATGGTGTTGCTGCTATTAGGTTGACTCTCTTTTATAGTGCCTTTAAAGGTTTTTTCCCCACTCGAATTACGTAGGAAATACTCTATAGATATATTATAAGAAAAATAAAATTTTCCTTTAAAGCAGTTATTAATATTTTTTATTATTTATATTTATTTGCTATCTTTTTGGCCCTCATAGCTAATAAAACATCATCATCGTATTGAAATTGCCACTACTCTTTGTAAATTACATGTATATTTAAATAGGGCAAAATTTTGAATTTAAAACTACTCGCTCAAAAGTGAGATTTTTTGAAAAATTCTTCCATAATCGTCTTTATCGTGTTAAAATTGACCTATAAACATATATAATAATGTATTTTGAGACAAAAAGTTTTTTACTCAAAAAATCGAGCAAGGGGGTACTATGTCTCGGAGGGTGAAAAAATGTTTTTTTTCGCTATAGAGAAAAAATAAATCAAATATCAGTTTTTCATTGACAATAATCACAAAGAGCGCAAAAAATGCTACTTGTTTGATTTGTGTATGTTAAAATTGTCTCAACATGGTCCCGCGTATGGTGAAAAAACGTTAAAATTTGGACCTTTTTTGGGTCCCTTTTTGCGAGGACAAAAAATGTCAACAGAGCAATCTAATGAACATGGATAGACGCTAAATACGATCGAGATTAAAAGCTTTGCTGGGCTCAAGTCTCTATCTTTCATATTTTTAAAGTTATTAAATATTACGTATCGAAGAGTCACTTTTTTAATGCATTTTGCAGCAGCCAGACTTTACCGATGAAAGGGATATACAGCCCACTTAAACCGACCCTGGTGCTTGCCTTGCACAACTGTATGGCACTTTGCGTACATGAATCAATAAAACAAATCATTTTTTATGTGATTTAAAAGTTTTACTACATTATCATACCTTTTACGTAAGTTATGATTTGTTTTCAAAAATCAGTAGCAAACTGCCCCATTTAACCCCATGTATTTATAACTTGAAGCACGAAATATTGAAAGAGTTGCACGTTCCAGGGCCTCTGGAAGCTGATATTTTTACTAAAAACTAATGTTATGCACATCAATTGATTGGAAATTTAATTTTCTTTCTTACTGTGTGCATAAAATTGCGCAAAAATATTTTCACAAATTTACAAGGCTAATAGAAGTGTCCGTAGTATAGATATGAGCCCATTTCGGGAACTTCTAGGGTCTCCAGTGACTCTAATTTTAGGTTTATTGAATTTTAAAGTAGATATTCGTAATCAGCGTCACTTTTTACATACTCTTCGACGTTTCAGTGGTTAAGCTGCAAAAATTATTTTTTAGTCCCCATTTAACCCCATGTTAAATCGTCGATTTTTCATTAGCCGGCCACGCCCCCAAATCAACTGCTCCGCCGATTTTGACCACGATTCCTTACTTAGGGTCAAAAAATCTACCTATGTACCAAATTTCAGCTCAAAATCTTTCTGACAAGTCGCAAACGTACCTTGTTAGGTAAAATAAATATTAAAAAAAAAAAGGCAAACAAAAATCTTAACTCTTAGAAAACAATATTTTTCCATGCATTTTATTTTATTAAAATTAAGATACAATGCCAAATTAAAAATGTTAAATAAATAAATCAACTTCAATAAGATTGATAAGAAAAAGAGTTGATAGTAAAACATAGATATAGATCAGTAAAAATTGTGTATATCATATGGTAGCAGATTGTAATGAGTTTACACTGACGTCGTGCTAGAGAAATTAAACATTTTGTAATCCAGGATTAATTAATTAATAATAAAGAAAATGGTAGAATTATCAGCAAGGGCTTTACCATAGTAGAAGTTGTATTGGGAGGTTAAAGTGTAGCGTGGTACAGTATTTTGTTATAAAAAAGTTTATTTCATAACAGAGAGCTTTCATCATTGTAATGACGTACATTATCAATATAGAAGAGATTTACTTGAGCACATCACAGTACAGTACAATAAGACTATACTCTGTGATGTACTCAAGTAAATCTCTTCTTTGATTGATAATGTCATTAATATATGATGAAAGCTCTCATGCAGTTGTGAAATGAACTTTTTTTTATAACAAAACACTATATTATATATATATTTTATATTTATAACTATAAAACTGTGTGCCACGTGAGACCTCGACCTCTCCATATAGAACTTCTACTGTTTTAAGTATAAGGCCAGCGCTGAAAATTCTATCCTTTTTATTTATTATTGATCCTATAACCACAATGTTTTTTCTTTAAATTACTTAATTAAATATTTAAATTATAATTATTACTCTGCTATCATCAGCAAATAAAAAGCTACTGCATATAGAGCTTCTATATAGTACATTAAGCTAATAATTTAATGCTCTGCAATTTTGTGCAATTATTTTCTCTGCTTGTGATATTTATTTATTGATCAGATATTATGTGAACCAAATGTTTTACTGTTGTGCAGGTTCTTCATATGTGCAACTTATTTGGTGTCCATGTAAGGACTGGCTGCTTTTGTAACCCTGGAGCTTGTCAGAGACATCTTGGGCTGAGTGTGCAGCAGTTACAAGAGCACTTTGAGGTATAGTGTACCACACATATGTATATCTATCATAGGCATATATATAATATAATTATAAGAAAGAAACCATTTTGGTTTAATTTGCATAGGCCTATATATATAGATATATAACATGCATGATATCAGACATCTGACTGAGTGCAGCAGTTGATGCTAGAGCACTTTGAGGTATATATAAAGTACACCACATATGTATATCTCATTCATGGTGTAATATAATACTAAATTAATTGTCATATCATTCAAAGCTGCTTCACACAATAATATTTGAGGAGGTTCTGCCTATGTGTCTATTTTAATGGACCAGGCAAGAAAATTGAAACTGGAAGTTGTGTCAAAGAGTGAAGAGATATGGTGAAGAGTTTGGTAAAAAAAATCTTGCTATAGCACACACATAATATAAAAATTAACGTGTTCATATATTGTCAATTTAAGGAAAAAACCATCGCGGTTAGGATCAATGATAAAGAAAAGGATAGAAAAACCAGCAAGGGCCTTACCACAGTAGAAGTTCTATGGAGAGGTCGAGGTCTTGCATGGCACAGTATAATGTTATAAAAGTTTCTTTATAACTTGAGAGCTTTCGTCATATGATAATGACATTATCAATCAAAAGAGAAAATTACTTGAGCACATCACTGAGCAGTGTCTTGTCTTGTACAAGACAAGACACTGCTCAGTGATGTGCTCAAGTAATTTTCTCTTTTGATTGATAATGTCATTATCATATGACGAAAGCTCTCAAGTTATAAAGAAACTTTTATAACATTATACTGTGCCATGCAAGACCTCGACCTCTCCATAGAACTTCTACTGTGGCAAGGCCCTTGCTGGTGTTCATATATTGGAGAGCTTATTTTAGCACTATAAACTATATTATGAGAGAAACAAACTGTGTCAGTCCTTACAGACTTGATCACTTTAGTATGTAAGGACAAATGCACGCACGCGCACATGCACACACACACACACACACACACACACACACACACACACACACACACACACACACACACCACTCACTCTCACACACACACACATACATACCCACACACATAAGCACACACTCTCTGCACTCACTCACTCACTCCACTCACTCATACTGCTCACACACACACACACACACACACACACACACTTACTGACTCACTCATACTGCGCTCACACACACACACACACACACACACACACTTATACTGCACTCACACGCTCACTCACTCACTCACACACACACACACACACATAAGCACACACTTACTCACTCACTCATATTGCACTCACGCGTACACTCACTCACTCACTCACTCACTCACTCACTCACTCACTCACTCACTCACTCACTCACTCACTCACTCACTATCACTCACACACACACACACACACACACACACTTACTCACTCATACTGCACTCACACGTACACTCACTCACTCACTGCACTAACACACACACACACACAGTCACTCACTATTTCACTCAGACAAACACACACACATGCATTGCTCTTGTAGTTTATACTTATAAAAGCTATCCAATTTGTGTTAGCTCTTTGTATCTGTGTGCTAGCAATTAAGATTTGTCACCAAGCTATAGAGATCATAGAGTCCCATATGGGACACAATCTCTTCACTATGGCATGACCAGTGTCATGCAGTTTCTCCTAGCATTTTCTTTCTTTGAACTTACTAGTTCAAGTCTACAAGATCCACATACTTAATGGTTACTTATATGTACTGTACATACAAACATGCTTTATGTTACTTATGTCCCCAGGCAGGTCATGTATGTGGTGACTCACTAGACGTAGTATCAGGCAAGCCTACAGGCTCAGTGAGGGCCTCCCTAGGTTACTGCAGTACTGTACAAGATGTTCAAGCACTCATCAACCTGGTCAAGAAATGCTTCGTTGAGACGACAGAGAGAAACCCCAGCCTGCAGTCGCTAGCCATGAGGCCTGGAGAGATGAGACTGAGTCACATATTTGTGTACCCTGTCAAGTCTTGTGGGGCACAGAGCGTCCTACAGTGGCCCCTAGATGAGAGAGGCTTGGTGGGAGACAGAGGGTGGATGATAGCAACTGACGCTGGAGTGGCGCTGACTCAGAAACATGAGCCTAGGATGTGTCTGATTGCACCATGTCTAGATCTAGAGACACAGAGGCTAACCTTGTCTTTCCCTGGTAAGTATAACTACTTTATGTGTCTTGCAAGATCATTGTAGTATTTAACATTTTGGGACATGGGTAAAAACAATAATTTAATAAATTTAAAAACAAAGGGAAAATAAAGCATCGCAGTCAGGTTGATGATATAAAACACAAAGGATATACACTTCTCCCGATACTAGTTCGAGCGGATACAGTGTAATTAACTATGTAAAGTCAACTGTGATTGGCTAGTAGATTTATAACACGCTCTGTGATTGGTTTAGCACCACGGATACAGCTTTTGGTGGGAACGACCTGACTGGGAATCGGCCAGGGTGTAGAGTAAACTTGCAAGAGTTTTTTTTTTTTTTTTTTTTTTTTTTTTTTTAATGAAGAGTGCCATAGTAATTTGACAAAAGGTGCTGCTGGCTGTGTTAGTTTCTGTGTGCTAGCACCATTTTCTTCAAACTATAGGACTCTTTCACTGGTTGTTGCTGCTGGTTTCCTCTATATCTTTTTGTATTTATATTATCAATTAGAAAAAAAAACAAAAAGAAGTTAAACATACAATTGTTGTTTGCAGATATGTGTGACGTGAGTGTGGGCTATGCCAGCCCAGAGCAAGGTGAGGCAGGTGAGACAACAGGTGGCAGCAAAGTATGTGGTGTGAGAGTACAGACATCAGACTGTGGGGACGAGGTGGCTCAGTGGCTCAGTGAGGCTATGGGCAAGTCAGGACTGAGGCTGCTCAGGCAGTTAGCTCACAGAACTAACAAGAAAAGTAAGAACATTTACTGTCTGTTTATATGATTTATTATTATTATATTTTTTTATGTTATGTTCTATATCATCAAATCTTTTTAGTTTTCAATTATTGCACACTGATAATTTTAAATGTACTTTAAAGGTGATAAAATCAATTTAAATAAAGGAAAAAAATATCGTGGTTAGAATCAATAATACAGAAAAGGATAGAATTACCAGCAAGGGCCTTTTTTACCACAGGAGAAGTTTGTATGGAGAAGTCGAGGTCTCACAGTATTTTAATTTTATAACAAAATACTGTAATATCCGACCTCTCCATAGAACTTCTACTGTGGTAAGTAAGGCCCTTGCTGGTAATTCTATCCTGTTCTTTATTATTAATAGACGATAAACTTAATATATATTTATACTATATGGTATTTGAATATATTGTGTATGATTTGCAGGCAGTGCTGAGCTGTCCCTGACTAATCAGGCCCAGTTTCTCTTGGTCAACATGTCAAGTGTGGCCTGGCTAGAGCAGAGGGTCTTGGAGAGACAGCAAGACAACCTCGAGGACGAGGTCCTGTGTCAGGGGGTCAGTATCAAATATTTAGCAAATATTCTTTTCATTTTGTTCTCATCAATGTTAAAGTTGAAGATTTCTCAATAATTACGTGACAATGTTAAATTATATTTCAGTGCGAGTTGCTTGCAAGGTTCCGCAGCAACTTGGTGGTGAGTGGAGCTGCTCAGTTTGAGGAGACCAAGTGGACAGCAATCAAGATTGGCTCTGTCCTGCTCAAGGTAATGTTTAGCTTAGCTTAATTGTATCATTAACAAATCAAGATCAATTAGGAGAAAAACATTGCTTATGAGTAAGTCTGATATTTTATAATCTTTGTGAGATACTGCATGTTCAGTTTCAGACAAATGAAAGGTAAACTATTTAAACTTACTACTTTTTTGCGCGCCTCAAGCTTATGTGAAAACTATATTATTACGTCATATTAATGTGCATCACGAGGCATGTTTGGCTTGCTGGCTAAAGCAGTTCACCTGATAGATAACGCTATACCTGAGCAGTGTTTGTCTTGCTGGCTAAAGCAGCTCCCCTGATAGATAACGCTATACCTGAGTGTGCATCAAAACTCGAGATTATGACCCAACAATATCGTTTATACATAAAAATATTGAGGGGCGCAAAATAGCAATATGTTTAAGTTTAAAATGGTTACGTTTTCATTTGTCTGCAACTGTACATATTAAGGCGATATGTGGATATCATATGACATATTATCCTTTTTTATATATCTATAGCACTCATCCACGCTACAATATTTAGTCCTGATTAACAAAATTAGAGAATGTTCATTTGTTAATTTTCAATTCAATTTACTCTATTTCAATTTTCTTTTTCTAAAAAAAAAACTAATAATAAAAAAAAATCATATATTATACAATTTTTTAGGACTTTCTTTATTTTAAAAGGGTAATAAAGACATGCTTTTAAGCTTAAAAATAAATATTTTTTATACTTCTCTAAAACAATTTAATAAAAATGATTCATTTATTTGACATTTCTAGCCTGAGTGATAAGCAAGCCCTGCAAGGGCTATACTATATTTAGTACACGTCCCTCTACCATCATATTGGTAAAAACTTGCTCTACCTTGCTCTACTTGCTAACTAAACCTGTGCAGACTTTGTACGTACACCGTAGGGGGGAAATAGGGGGTCACATTTACCCCCTCGTTACCCTTGTGGGGCTCGCTTATCCCGCAATTAGAAAAGTCTGTAAATAACTAATTTCTATTCAAATGTTTTGGATAGAAGAATTAAAAAATAGTTATTTTTATGGATAAGTGAGTCTTTAATATATATTTAATGAACCAAAGTAATATTCAAGTACTGTATTTATAATTAATATAGTAGTACCACACAGTTTTCATCCAAAAGTGAGAACAAAAAATATTTTTGTGTGTTGATCTGAGAAGCTATACAAGGTTCAGTATAATTGTGACTGAAATTAATGTGTAATGTTGGCAGGCTGAAGGTCCCTGTACGAGATGTCAGATGGTTTGCATCAGTCAGAGCTCGGGAACAAAAACCACTGAGCCTCTCAGGACTTTGACCTCGTCACTGCAAGGACGTATGCAGTTCGGCTCTTATTTCTCTCACTGCATGCAAGCCACGACTGCTCGTAAACTGTACGTGGGCTCTCGTGTGATTGACCTCTGTGACCTCCATGAACTTTGACCTCGTCACTTCAAGGACGCATGCAGTTCGGTTCTTATTTTTCTCACTGCATGCAAGCCACGACTGCTCACAAACTGTACGTGGGCTCTCGTGTGATTGACCTCTGTGACCTCCATGCACTTTGACCTTGTCACTTCAAGGACGCATGCAGTTCGGTTCTTATTTCTCTCACTGCATGCAAGCTACGACTGCTCGCAAACTGTATGTGGGCTCTCGTGTGATTATAGTTGACCTCTCAAACACTCAACTGTAAGTTGTTGTTTTTTTGTGAACAGTGCGACACGCACATAAAAATGCTGTTCATAAACCCTGTTTTCTGCTACTAAAATGACGATCAGCTATGGTTAATCATATGGAATGAAAATTGTTGGTGCAAGAAAACATGGTTTACAGTTCCTTACAACCTATACTCTAGTGATTTGCAAAACCATGGCTTTATTTTTATTATTTGAAGGGGGGGGGGGATATATTGCTAAATTCAAATTGCAAGTATTAAAAAACAAACTTTTAACTTTATATATATATATATATATATATATATATATATATATATATATATATATATATATATATATATATATATATATATATATATATATATATATTAGGGTTCGGCCGGGTTTTTTAACCTGGATTTTTGCCGGGCGGTTTTTTATAAAAAACCGGGCAATAAGATTTTTAAAAAAGCCGGTTTAAAAAAAGAAAAAAGAAATAAAAGAGCGGAAAAATGGTCTCTTTTTTTTCATCAAAATAGTCTTCAAAATTAAAAAATAGTCTAAAAATAGTCTCTAAAAATAATAAAATAGACGGAAAATAGTCTTTGAAATTTATATAGCTCATTAGTGACTTTATTTATTAGTATAACATGTCTGAATTTATCTGTTTTCTTAATAGTCTCTAGCATTGCCTCAAAAAAAAAAAAAAAAAAAAAAAAAAAAAGTTATTGTAGTCTAAAAAAATTACATCTGTCTAAAATAGCAGTGTCTAAATAATAATAAAAAAAATTCTTCAGAGACCACTAAAAACATTTTTTTAAGGCGAATTAATATGAACACAAAATAAAGAAGCTTTGGTACTTAAAAATTTAATTATGTCAAACACGTGAAACACGATCAAATATAAGTTATTCGCCACCTTAAAGATTACAATACATGTAAATGTGTAAATGCAAATTTGAGTGGAAATTTGTACTCAAATAAGAAACTTTTTTTTAAATTAAAATTATTATTAAATTAAAACTTTGTTCGAAAAAAAAATATAATAAAAATAAAAAATATTTTAAATTTACTCGATTTTATTTGAAAATTATTGTGTTCCAACAAAACATGTTGTAAATAAATCATTTTAAAAATATTATTGTGAAAATATGGTTTACTTTTAGCGATTTCCGGTCCAAGTCGGTCACGTTCTACGTTAATTTTCCGTTATTTTTGTCAGAAATATCGAAAAACATCGAAAAAAGGCAAAATAGTCCGAAAAGTCTTGAAAGTCCAAAATAGTCTCGGAGACTAAAATAGTCGCGAAATGGTATTTTTTAAATTTTGTATATAAGCTTGAAATCGTGTGATTCGTGGAAATTTTAAGTAAAAACCCCAATAGTCTCAATATTGACAATATTCTAGAGACTATTTTTCCGCTCTCTAAAAATAATAACAGTCGAAATTCTTAATTTACTTGTATTACTATAATTACTATGAATAAATAAACCTCTATAAAATTGATATTTGATGTTTTTTTTTTTTTTTTTTTTTTTTTTTTTTTTTTTCAAATGACAAAAAAATATGCGAGTTTATTATTTTATTATTTTTATGTTATTATTTTGAAATAGGTGTGAAAATTAGGAAAAAATTAAAAAACCGGGGTTTTTACTTAAAAAACCGGGTTTTGTTAAAAAAAAACGGGCTATAAAACCCGGTTTTACCTGCCGGCCGGTTTTATTAAAAAAAACGGTTTAATCCGAACCCTGAAATATATATATATATATATATATATATATATATATATATATATATATATATATATATATATACTGATTTAAAATTTACATTTTGCTATAAAATATATTACATTTTTAATTGCAATTTTGTTGTAATGATTAATGATGAAAAAAAATTGCCCCGTGAAGAAAAAAATGAAGAAAAAAAATATTGCTAGTTATTAATAATGTTATATATTTTTATGTTATTGTTACTGTATCTGTAATTAATAAAAGGAACATATTTTTTTATGTTAAATTTAAGACTGTACAATGTGTAGCTTTTGTAGTCACGTTATAAAATATTGTTATTATATATATATATTTTTTTTTATACTTTTATAAAATTTTTATTATATTTATGATACTCAATTTTTTTTTAATTGCAAAAAGAAATTATACTTTCAAATCTTTTTTTTTTTTTTTGTATGTACATTACATTAAAATTGTGCCTTAAAACTATTATTGAGTACGCACTTTTTTCTTCACTCTCTCCTAAAGAGCAATTAAGGGATAAAATTATTGACAGAAAAACAATTTAATAAACGTAAAATAGAGACACGTGAAAATTGCATAAACATAATCAACCATGGCATTAAAGTATCCTGGATGTTATGCAACTTTTGCTGCAGATGTGAGCAACTGGTTGCATAGCTGTGAAGTTAGCAGGGGGCAAACAAGTTTGAATTGAATTGGCAAGTAGAGTAGGGAAGGAAGTCAATTTATAATAAAACTTGCGCGTTTAGTGAGGCAAGCACCAATTTTTCAGGAGTTGTAGATGACACTCTGGTGAGCACGAAAAGTGGTGTATCCACGATGGCATCACCATAGGTCACTGGTAAACTTTGACCCCGCGCGGTTATGATTCTAATTTTTTGTGTAATAATGAACACTCGGAGAGAAAAATTTGTCATGACTTAGGTTGGAATAGTGGAATTTATGCATGTAATTTGTGTTTTGCATTAAAGTCGATTTTTAAACGTAGAGGGTCACTAACTTGAAACAGAAAGAGTAACTTCATTTTCACCATAATTATTTCTACGTTATTTATATTGAACAAAACACATAGTCAATGTCGTTGCGGCTAAACCTTAATTACTTCTACAGTACTGTTGGCTTCATTACTTTCAAGCATCTATGACGTCACCAGGTATAAAACACTTCTACATAGGAAAACAGCTAGGTGTAGAAATTGTGACGCGATAAATGAAGATACGTGTTTTTAAGGCGCTCGATAAATGTAGATGAGTAAAAGTATAAGCAAAGCTGCCAAGCGAAGAAGTGTGATTTTTAGCCGCTACAGCATCGTACTCATGTATATGAAATTTTAAAATGTAATTGAATAAATTTAAAAAAAAAAAAAAAAAACGTTCATTTTCAAAAACAAAAAAAAAAAAAAAATCATAATTTGATTTAAAAAGTTAACGGTAAATAAGTTTGAATTGTCACATTTACGTGTTATCTTCAGATTGAAATAACTTCAATATTTGATTTTTCATGTGTTTGACATAACTTAACTTTTTATAGTAACATTTCACCTTTATATTTGCTGTTGCTGTTAATTTTATATTTTGCAACCGTTCAGTTTGTCAGCCGCTTAACTAACTGCCTAGAATAGTATAAGGAGATAAAATGGGTGGGTGTACGTCTCTTTTGCTGTTTTGGTTTGTGTTTTATGATCTAAATTTGACCAAATAACTACAACAATTAGTACCTTTTATAATAATTTTTCAAAATTGAGATTGTAGAATTTCTTAATCTATACGTATCATAAGATTTCAATAAATATCAAGATTTGCAGTGTATGCGATTGAAAAAACTTTTAAAATATTTTATTGTGTATACTTTAAAAATAGTCTCACAGAGACAAGAACTTTATTTTATTAATAAAAATATTTATCATATTATAAAATATTATATATCTCATAATATGACGTATATAAGATTTTTCGCCGTACTACAGACGGTATTATGCAATGTATGTACGCCAAATAGAGAACTATACACTAACTTTTTCGGCCATGTATTATTATTTTTTAACGTGCATATATATATATGTTTTTTTTTTTTTTCCGTGTTATTATTTATTGAAAGTATTAGTTTTGAATAGAATTATGAAAGTGCACGTAAAGGCAGCACCAAGTTCTGTGCATAGTTTTGAAGTGTTTTGACCTTTCTTTCTCTTCATTAACTTTGATGAATACTATTATAATTATATAATTTTGTATTACTGAATGCAACAGATAATTACAGAAATATGAATTTTCTCAAAAAACGACAAAGTTAAAAATACATCCGATTTTTTTTAACTATATAATAAAGATAATAATAACAAATAATGTTATATTTAAATATATATTTAAATAATAAGAATTCTGTATTATTACGTATAAATTTGTGAATGATTCGGGACGTTTGGGATTTCGCTCGCCGTTTTACACACACACACACACACATATATATATATATATATATATATATATATATATATATATATATATATATATATATATATATATATATATATATATATATATATATATATATATATAATGTACGACATATAAGAGAAAAGAGAAGACAATAAGTTTAATGCAATATATTTGAAGTAAAGTTCAGTCCACATTGAGTTGTCTAAAAGAGCCCTCAAGTCCAAATAAATCTTGCTGAGTCTTGGGACGTCCAGGACGTTTACTTTCGTCGACTTTGAATTCAGCCTCGGCCAGGAACCAGTCGTGGTACGTCTCCAGTCTGGCAACCCACGCATCTGTCAAAATGTTAATGTTTCGCAGTATATTTATAGTAACGTAGCAAGGGAGGTTATCGGTTTAATATTTCAAAAGCTTAAAAAACGTAAAATTATGTCAATATTATTTCTCATTTAAATATCTCCGGAAACGGTAGTGCAATTTTCTCAAAAAAAAAAAAAAAAAAAAAAAAAATTGACTGTAAGCGTAGTGTTAAATTAGTGGTCCCTTAGCTTTCTCTACCTTTTCTATTATGATGATAACAATAATATAGCTTACGGTGTCTATGCATGCAGGTTTAAGTAAATAATTATTTAATTAAAGTTTGTGTATTTTATTTGTATTATTAGTTTTATATTAAATAAAACAGCCGTACAAATGATGTGTATACTGTAGAACGGGCGATAGAGACGAAATAATAACTATTTTTAAAAATTAAATCAAACGAACTATAGACCGGTTGCACTCATATTTAAGAGTTGCAATTTTGTTACATATATACATAGGCCAGCAGCTTAGGAAAAACGTCATTTTTATATTTTTAATAGCAAAAAAAGCTTCAAACCTCAATCAAATAAGCCTTGTTTCTAGCTCCCAATAAGGTATAAGAATATGAGAAAAATTTGTTCAGTTAAAATAAACTCTTTTTGAGTGAAAAACTAGGAGAAATGATGTTTCCCCTATGCTGGACAATGCATTAGGCACCAAGCACCACAAACATGGCGACAAAGCGCAAGGATGTGCAAGGGGTCTATAAGAAAGATGTATTATAGCTGTTTTTAACCACATATTATAATAATAATATCTTATTGCTATAGTTGAGTGTGGAATACATTTTTACGGACGGTAAAAAATAATAATAATAGTAAAACATCGTCGACAAATAAAATAGGAACAGCATTAGGTGCATACCGTTGATATCCTTGATGTTTCCCGCCTTGCCGCCGTATTCTGTGGGCAACATTTCTTGTGGAATATGGTGGTAAAGTGCCTCCCAGTTTTCTCCATGTACGTGCATCTATATTAAACATAACAAAAGTCAATAGAGGTTATATGTTTAAAAAATTATTAACACATTTCTATATGGCTTAAAACTCGTAAAAGTATTCTATTTCTCATTTAAATTTCTCCGAAGTCAGTGCAGTATTTTCTCAAAAATCACAGAAAATTTGGTTTTTCCGACTCAGCGATGTTAAATAAGGGGACCCTCAGCCTTCCCCGCGCGCTAAACCGATAAGTTCCATTACGTGCAGCTCGATCTGGCCAAAAGTTCCCGAACGATTTGCATAGGCAACCCTCCATCACGCATTATATGTTACCTTTAAGAGAAAACGCAGCAGCTGCTGCTGCCCCGTTCCAGAAATTTTGTCCAGAGTTGTACACTGCATAATTTAATAACATTTATAAGGCGGAAAAGGATGCAAGTTTTAAAAAAAAGTACATATTATTTCATTGCAATTTTTATAAAACGTTCACATTTAAAAAATTAATTTGCATATATATATGCTAAACTTTATAACAATTAAAAGAGTGCTGTACACGTGAAAATCTGCTATCTACATGGACAAAAACAAAACAACGTAATAATTATGCTATCTTATTTTCAGCGCATTTTGTTTAATATGGTATAATTTATGCTATATTGCATAATAATTATGTCATATAGCATAAATAATATAGTTATTATTTACAGCATTTATTAAAGTTCTAATTTAGCATATATTTATGCTATAATAAATCAAATAAATGCAGCATAAATTACGTAATTTAACCCATAAAACAAAAGAACAGTCTCGAAGACTGTCTTGGCAATGACTCGGAGACGTTGTTTAAAGTCTGTCTCGAAACTACGTCTTTAATGTCCGCGTCTT